>PVKZ01003719.1:0-117395 GCA_004027375.1 Macroglossus sobrinus | reverse complement strand
GCCCTGCCCAGGCAGAGGGCGTGGCCTCGGGCCTCCAGCACGGCCACCCCAAGGCCCTTCACAGCCTACATCCCTGGTGGGCCAGGCCGGGATGGGAACCATATGCTTAGCGCCTTAATGTAAGCCACGAGTTCCCAGCGAGCGGGGACGGTGGCCGAGGAGCCGGCCAGCGACCCCCAGCCCTGGCCCAGCGTCACCACCTTTGTCTGCCATGCCAGGTCGCGGGGAGCTCGGGCTGCCCCACCCACACCCCGCTGGCCAGCCAGGCCTGAGGCCGACTGCACGTGGAGATCAGGCCCGGGCCCCAGGGAGGCTGTGGCTGAAGACCCCCCAGTGCTGGTGGCTGCCCAGGGCCGCAGGGGAAGGCCCAGTTCCTAGGACAGGGGTCGGGGTTGTCCCCAATGAGCCCCTCACGACCTTTCTCAGAAAAGCCACAGGCCACTGTGCTTGGCAGAATAACAGCCCTCTGACGATGCCCACGGCCTCCTCCCTCCAACCTGCCAACCGATCACCTTACGTGGCGAGAGGACTTGGTCGATGTGAGTAGGGACCTCGAGCTGGGGCGGTGATCCCGGCCGGTCCCCAGGGATGACAAGGGGAGGGGGAGCGAGCAGGAGCGCCAGTCAGCAGCGCACACGTCACACGCGGGTGGCCAGCAGCGTGACACGGTGTGAGCCGGGGAGCGCAGGCGGCCTCCAGAAGCTGCAGGAAGCCAGAGCGGGCCTTCCCAGGGTCCCCCGAGGAGCCAGCTGTGCTGGCCCCTGAGTCCAGACCCCCCTCCCCCCTGAGTCCAGCGCCCCGCCCCCAGACTGCAGAACGTGAGCCGATAACCTTGTGTGGTTTCAAGCCACTGAGCTCGGGCCATTCATGTGGCAGCAGCAGGGGACTCACATACCCTCCCCTCACGATGTCCCCGGCAGCCCCGCACGGGCCCCCCAGCTCCTGCGGGACCTGCCCCTCCGAGCTGAGTGCCTAGGGCTCTGTCTGAGTCAGCTCCCATGGCGCCCCTCGGCGGGGGAGGCCCTGGCGATTTCCCTGCAGCCTCCAGGGGAGCTGGCTGGCTCCTGCGTGGCTCCCTTCTCCCGTGAGCTGGTCCTCAGTTCTGCCCAACGCTCCTGCTGGGTGCTGGGACTGGCACACCCCCCGGGACGGGGAGCTCATCACCTCTCAGGACAGCCCAGCCCACCCGTCTTCACAGAGTTTGCTAACAGGCAGGGCTGAAGAGGTCCCTGGGTTGAGATGCGGCTCCAGACGGCCTCAGGGGACCCGCGTGGGGGGGAACTGTCAGGCTCTGGTCCTCCCCGGCTAAGCCCCAAGCTAAGAAATGAGGGTGTGACATGGCCCTAAGCCAGAGGCTTGCACCTTCGCTTGGAGAGCCCACTGCCCTTGTCATAGGGCTTCCAGATGCAGTCAAAGGACATCGCACTAAGTTTGAATTTTAGATACTTTTCAGTACGGCGATCCCCCCATATCCACGGGGCACACAGTCCAAGACCCCGGTGAGACCTGAGACCGCGGATGGTACTGACTCCAGCACACACCGCCTCTCCTTCACATACACACCTGGGACCGAGGGTAACGCCTGTCACCAAGGTTAACACCTATGATCACGATTAACACCTGTGACCAAGGGTAACAACCTGGGACCAAGGTTAACGCCTGTGACCAAGGTTAACACCTGTGATCACAGTTAACACCTGTGATCGAGGTTGACGCCTGTGACCAAGGTTAACACCTGTGATCGAGGTTAACTTGTAAATCAGACAGGGGCAGAGACGACCCGCAGCAATAATAAAATAGAACAATTATGACAATCTGCCGTAGTAAGAGGTGTGAACATACTTTCTCATTTTCTCTCTCAAAATACCTTTTTGAACTGTGCCCACCTTCCTTCTCCTGGCGACGCCACGAGACAGTTCAGGCCTCCGAGACGGGCAAAGTGAGGAGCAGACACTGGACGTGGCCGGCTCACAGTTTGTATCACGGCTCGGGCCGGACGGAGCCGGACCCCTCGCCATCCCAACACGCCGCTCAGAACGGCGTGCGATGTCAAACTTAGAAGTCGCTTTTTTCTAGAATTTTCCATGTGATATTTTCAGACCCAAGTTGACCACGGGGAGCTGACACCATGGAGGGCGAAGCCTCAGATCAGGGGGGACTGCTGTACAAGTGTGCCCCAAATACAACACGGACGCACTGCTGCTGAGAGCCGTCTGCCGGCTACCTGAGGTGCTGTATCCTCCCTGGCAATGCCACCTTGCCACCTCCCCAGGGTGCAGCGCACGGAGTGCTTCTCGCCACAGCCCAGGACCGGAGCCCACAGCGGGCGAGTGAGGAAGTGGGGAGACCCGCTGACCTCACATGTGGGATGCACCTGCCTCCTCGATCCCTTGTCCTTTTCGGGGGGGGGGGGGTTCCTGGGAGCTTTTCACAAGCAGCTCTGATGTCCAGGCTCAGTGAGGGTTTATGGGGCCAAATCCTGGGGTCACGACACCTGGTTTTGAGGCGCCGGCCCCCGGCCTGCTCAGCACGCAGCAGAGACTCCCCCACGGGCTCAGGTCCCTTCTGTCCCTTTGGGGCCCCCCCTCCTCGTTTCGAGACAGAAGTCACAGTTTTCAGAAACCTAGTTCCTAGGAACAGCATCTCGTCCCTTCTGCTGTTTTCTGTTCGTGAGAAGCGAGTCAATCTCGCGAGCTCACGCTCGGGGCGAGAGGACCACGCGGGTGTGGACACTCGGGAGAGGGGATCACCCGGGACCCTCTTAGAGGCCGCTCCCCGCACCTCCAACGAGCATGAGAGGCAAGCGGGGGGCGCGGGGGCACAGGTGAGAAAAACGCTGCTCCAGAGAGCAGGGAGACTGGTATCCCAGGCCCCAGGTGGTGGTGGGGGGCACACATGGGGGAGGGGGCCCCCCGAATCCCGCCCAGCCTCCCCTCTCTCCCCTGCTGCCTCCTCTCTGCTTCCTCCCCCTTCTTTCCGCCTTTTTCTCTCTCTCCCCCTCTCCCTCTCCATTATTTTTTTTTATTATTATTTTTGGAGGGGTGTTTATGAAAGCGTAGTTGACACACAGCACGGTGACGAATCATTTATGTACTTTATGAAGCGGTCGCCGTGACGAGCCTCGTGCCCGTCTGTCAGCGCGTGAACTTATTACACTATTACCGGCTACAGTCTGTGTGCTGTTCCTTAGAGTGACATTTATTTTATGACTGGTGTTTATAAAGGAACCTCTGCTCCCGCTCACCTTTGTCACCCAGCAGCCCCCAGCCCCTCGCTCCTCTGGCGACCCTCAGTTCGTTCTCACATTTATGGGGCTGTTTCCGTTTTGTTTATTCATTTTTTGGGGGGTGGATTCTACATATGGGTGAAATCATACAGCGTCTTCCTCTGTGTGACTTGCTTCACGGACCATAACACCCTCTCGGCTCGTCCATGCTCGTGCTTCGTAATGGCCGAGTAAGAGTCCGCCGTGTCCCTGTGGCACCTCTTCTTTGTCTGATCACCCATCGATGGACAGCTCGTTGACTTTCGTATCTTGGTTATTCTGAATGGTGCCGCGGTGAACCCGGGGGTGCATGTATATTTTCGAATGAGTGAGTGTTATCACTTTCTCTGGATCCATACAGAGACGTGGACATGCTGGTCATATGTTTCCAGTTATCCAAACGGTCACAGGGATGTAAAGTACAGCATAGAGAATATAGTCAGTACAATGATAATGTCTATATATGGTGGCAGATGGGTGCTAATTGGGGGGATCCCTTCGTAAGGGACGTTGATGTCTAATTACGACGTCATTCACTTGAAACTAATAGAATATTGCGTGCCAGCTGTAATTTAAAGATACATTTAGGAAACTAGGATTAACATCCCCCTCCTCTTTATTTATTTCCAGGCCTGGGGTGGTGAGGGGCTGGGCGCCCACACCCCACCCTGCGGCCCCCCAGCTCTCGGCGTGGCTGGTGGACCAGCCTAGCCCCCACTAGGGGCCACGACGAGCTGCCACGCAGAGCGGGCTGCTTCCTCCCACACGCATGGGCTTGGACAGTCCCCCGAGAGCGAGGATGGCTCCCTCTCTCGGCCCCACAGCCGGGCAGTGTAGCCGGCGGCTTGGCCTTCACTCCAGGGCGCCTGGAACCCCTCGGCCCCCCGCTCCCAGGCTGGCACCCGTGGGCGGTTGGTGGCACAATGGCCACCGGCCAGGAAGGACTGTGGGGTCTTTCCCAGGTGGCTCGGGAAGCTATGACCAGATGTGGACAAGGCACGGAGATCATAACCACATCTAAGACTTGCTTGGAGCTTCTGCGAGCTTTGTCCCTCTGCCTTCTTGTCCCTAGTCTCTACGAGCACCTTGTAAGGTGACCTCCAGGTAAATGCCCTGCACAGAGACGCACAGCACGCAGGGACACGGAAGTCGCCTCAGGAGGGGGCGCTGACGTGGCCGAGCTGAGGACGGCAGTGGAGTGCCTGGCGGGTTCCCACGTACCAGGCACGCAGAAGACTGGACCGTCCCTTTCCTCCCCACTCCCTTCTCCATGCTTCTTCCTCTCTTCCTCAGGAGATGTCCTCACAGCTTGAAGGTGGCCAGCAAACTGCCACCCTGAGACAGGAACTCGGCTCCTGAGTGGCAAGTGTCATTCGCTTAAGGGCTTGGTGCATAAACTGCCCCCTGCGTCGCAGGTCCTTAGCCAGGCCCTGCCCCCTCCATAGTCCCCACCCCTGGGCAGCTCTCCATGCAGCAGCAGGAAGTTCCCAGTGCTGGCCCTGGAGAGGCTGGGGCAGCAGCTCTCAGGGGGCTGTGAATCCTGAGGGGCTCCCTGGAGGAGGGGTCTGCGTCTGTGTGTTGAGGATGTGCGTGATTGGTTGTGCACGGGAGTAGGGGGCGTGGTTCTGTGTTCCCCAGGTGAGCAGAACGCAGCACGGGACATTGCCAAAGCTTGTGGAACAGAACACAACAAAGTACATGACACGATGTACAATTTCATGTCTACAACACAATAACCAGTAAAGAAAGAAAGAAAGAAAGAAAGAGAGAGAGAGAGAGAGAGAGAGAGAGAGAGAGAGAAGAAAGAAAGAAAGAAAGAAAGAAAGAAAGAAAGAAAGAAAGAAAGAAAGAAAGAAAGAAAGAAAGAAAGAAAGAAAGAAAGAAAGAAAGAAACGGGGGCTGTAAAAATCAGAATAATGGGCGCCCCCAGGGGCAGGGGGCTGTCGGCCCGCAGGGAGGTGCGGTGCTGGGTCTGGGGGCACCGGTGAGATCGCGTCTTTATCCAGAGGAGGCTGGCGAAGGGCCCAGCCCCTCGCCTTCTGCGGATGCGATGCCGCCCCTGTGACCCGTGGGCTTCTCCGCGTGTGCATTAAACTCCAGTAAGACGTTAGAAACCGGAGCTTGGGGGACGCGAGGCGTGAACCCCGTTCTGGAGGCTGCCGAGCGGCGGCAGCCGGCGACCAGAGCTGCGTGTTCGGGCGATGGATCCAGCGGGGCGCGAGAGGTGGATGCGTGGGGTGCGTGGGGGGCGCGGGGGCGCGCAGGAGGCCCGCGATGGCTCAGAGCCTGTCGCAGGCGGGCGGGCGCAGGTGACAGGTAATTCTCGGCCGCCCCGGGGAGGAGGAGGAGGAGGAGGTGGCGGTGGCGTGCACGAGCTGTCTGGGGCTTCATGACACACGGGGACGAGAAATGAACCGCGTCGGTGGCCCCGGCCCGGCCTCGTCCCAGGACGCGAAGGCAAAGGCCCCGCGTGACGATTCGTTCCCCTGCATAGAGCCTGGATCTCACCCCTCACAGCAAATTTTTGTTTTTCCATTAAAAACAACACCTCAGCCCCGACGTCAGCTGCCAGGGCCCTCATGAGAACCCTTTCCCACCCGGGGACGCTGAATCGGACCCCTGTTCCCCCCAGCGCCGGGCTCTGGAGGGCGCTAGTGTGGCTGCAGGGCGGGTGGGGGCGTCCCTGGCCGTGGGGAGCAGCGCGAGGCTGGACGCGACACAAGCAGCCTGGCGTTCCCGCGACCTCAGCTGAACCAAAAGTTGGCCCGGCTCCTGGGAAGCATGTGTGGGGAGGTTCCCCCCGGCCAGGCCTGGCCACGGGGAGGGACAGAGAAAGCCCAGGGCTGGAAGGGACAGACTGGGGACTGTCCCTTCCACGTTACGTCACTAGCTTGCTGAGTGACCCTGCACAGGGCCTGCCCCTCTCTGTCCCCATGTCAGATAAGACAGTTGGCCTCTTGGGAAGGACAGCTACCCCTGGGACCGCCCCGGCACCACCCTTGGTGTGCAGGACGGAGCATGAACATGGCGGGTGACCTCACGAGGTGGTAGGACATCCCCCCGCTGGCCTGTGGAAGCACCTGAGGGACCCTCAGTGGTGTCGCACAGGAAGTGCTCTGGTCCGTGCCCCTACACCAGGGTGGACGAGGACGAGGGGCCTGTTCGATTTGGACCTCAACAGGAAGTGACTTGCCATCAAAGGAGGTGACAACAACACTGCCAGGCCCCCAGGACACGGTGCCCGCTCGTCCTGGTCCACCCTGACCAGTGTCCACTCTGAAGGCCCCACATCCCAGCAACCCCGGGGTCCTAGGCACGCTGGGAGCGTGGGTCGCCCTGCTATGGCCCCGGATAAGAGCTCGGCACAGACGGGAACCCGAAGCAATTGCGCCTGTGGCGGCTGAGAACTGCGTGCGAAGCTGGTCCCCGGTCCAGCGGCGCCCGGGAGGTTGACCCGGAGCAGGGTCTGGCCTCCTAACGGTCCGCGTCCCTTCCCACCATCCTCAGGGGCAGGGGGTGGGGGGCTGGAAGTTGCTGTCCGAATCCAGCCACAGTGAGATTCTCGAGCAGAATGGAACTTTCCCAGACTCCGCCTGTTGTTGGGGTGTGTGCTGCGGGGGGATCGGATGGGCCCCCTTACCGACCGCAGGTCCCATCATCCCCGTCAAAGCCCTTTCTTGTCTCCAGAGAGCTCCGAGTTGACAAGACGGCCTCCAGGAGGAGCCAAGGAGGGACCACCTGGTATCTCCCCGCCCCACCTGACTTCCGCAGCCAGAGGGGCCAAACCAGGTGAGGTCCCCTCCAGGTCTCAGCTCGGCCAGGCTTCATTCCAGCTGGCCGTGTGCCAGTCAAGGCCTCAGAGCCTGGCCCACCTTCCCAGGCTCCCCAAGTGCCAGCGGCCTTTGCTTCCAAGAAGGACCAAGGCTCGAGGTCACCGGGCAGCCACCAAGCCAGGTCAGGGAGTCAGGGTGGGACCAGAGAAATCACTTTGACAGTGTGTCATAGTAGCCTTCTGCCCGGTCGTAATATCTGGGGCTGGAAGTCTCCCCTCTGTGAATGAGGTGTCCTTGGAGAGGTGTCCAGGACGGGCCTGGACACGGAGGCAGCCCCCAAACCACACACTGTTGTGTTGGGTGGGCATCCAGCTGGGGCACCCCCTCTGCCCAACGCCCGGCAGATGGAAGAGACCAGGGACCCCCCAGCGAGCCCCGACCTGTGAAACCCGGAGCGACGGGAGGAAAACATTTTGTCACCGAATGTTTCTGCTTCTTGGAACCGTAATTCTCCGACTGGGTTGCATGTTGCTACAAGGACCACGCTGAGAGGCGAGGCAGCCATGAGACTGTGGGTGGGAGCCGGCGAGTAGCTGCTCGTGCTGTGAACTGGAACATTCAGAGACGTGTGGTTCCAACGCGGAGCCCCAAATTCCTAAATGAAGCTTATTACTTCTGCAAAATCTGGAAACAACATCGTCAGGGATGACAAATGCAGAGAAAACAGGATTTCAGCCCTGAGATTCGGCCTCCTCGCAGGCGGTTTTCATTAAAAAGGGCTTTATAAAAAATGATAAAAATGTTACGGTTTGCTAAATTAAGTCCGAAACAGCTCTATTTAATAATCTAGTGCATTTTGATCTTCTTTTTTTTTTTTTTTTTTTGAAAGCCTGACATTTGAAAAGGACCTCAGTCTTGGGCACTACTGAGAAACAGAGAAGGAAGAAGAAACGCTCGACTCGCTTGGGGTTGTTTTGTGCATTTCTTAACTTAAATGTGTCCTCCTCGGCGAGAGCTGCTGCCAAGTGAGTCAGCATCTCGCACTCCGTGCTCCAGACCTCCGAGAGCTGCTGTGGCTGTGACAGGGGCCAGTGACAATGGGGTTTCTTTGTTCGGTTTTCCCTTGGGAACTGAAGTAGAAAAGGGTGGCCACTCGTTCCGCTTCTCGGCCCCACAGTGCAAAGCACTCAGGGATGTGGGTGTGCAAGGCGGGAGGGGCAGGGAGGCGGCAGAAGGAGTGAACCCTCCTGTAAAGCCCCCATCTCTTGTAGAGGGTTTTTGCCAAGGAGCGATGGGAAGGGCCTTCCAGGGGCCCCAGGAAAGACCCTGGTTTCAGAGGAGAAGCTGCGGGTAGTTGTAAGCGCACTGGGCTCAGACTACAGAAGTCCAGAGATCTGACACCATCTAGGGCCAAGGATTGGGTGGATGGATGGATGGATGGATGGATGGATGGATGGATAGGTGGGTGGATGGATCGTTGGTGAATGGATTGTTGGGTGGGTGCGTGCGTGAATGGATGGGTGAGTGGGTGGGTGGATGGTGAGTGGATGAATGGACGGATAGATGGATGGGTGGGTGGATGAATGAGTTGATAGATGGATGGTTGGATGGACAGATGGACAGATGGGTGGGTGGGTGGATAGGTGAATGGATTGGTGGATGGATGGATAAATTGATGGATGGATGGATGATGGATGGGTGGACAAACGTGTGGGTGGGGGGATGGATGGATGGACAGATGGGCGGGTAGGTGGGTAGGTGGATGGACAGATGGACGGATGGGTGAGTGGGTGGATTGGTGGGTAAATGGATGGATTGATGGGTGGATGGTGGATGGGTGGGTAGGTGGATGGATGGGTGGGTGGGTGGGTAGATAAGAGAATGGATTGGTGGGTAGATGGGTGGATGGTGGGTGAGTGGATAGGTGGATGGATGGACAAATGGACGGATGGATGGATGGATGATGGATGGGTGGATGGATGGTTGATGAATGGATTGTTGGGTGAGTAAGTGGGTGGAAGGTGAGTGGATGGTTGGATGTATGGATGGATGATAGATGGATGGTTGGATGGATGGATGGATAGATGATGGATGGGTGGATGGATGGATGGTGAATGGATTGTTGGGTGGGTAAGTGGGTGGAAGGTGAGTGGATGGATGGATGGATGGGTGGGTGGGTGGGTGGATAGGTGAATGGACTGGTGGGTGGATGGGTGGATGGATGGTGGGTGGGTAGGTAGGTGGATGGATGGATGGATGATGATGGGTGGATGGATGGAGTAAACAGATGAATGGATAGATGAGGAGATCAATGAACAGATGACAGGAAGCAGACAGATTCCAGCTTTGGAAAGTCCCGACGAAGAGACTCTGTAATAGTATCCGCCAGAGATGCTCTGGAGGCCGCTGGGGCCCCGGTGAGCTCCGCGGCAAACCTGGGAGGGATGCCCTCCCCTCCGGCCAGCCCCTCCCACCCCGAAAACAACATGCCATGTGGTTACCTCGCTTGCTTCTGTTCTTTTCTCTTTTTAAACAAACATGTGAAAGATTACTTAACTGCAAAGTAAAACCATCCCCAAGCTACTGAGTAGGATGTGACTCAGTCGCTGAACGCCGGGTGGCCCGGGGGTGGGCCGCTTCTCCAGGGCGTGCATCCTGGTGTTGGGTCAAAGCGGGTCGCCCAGCGCAGAAATGCTCCTTCCAGCTCGGCCTTGCCCTCGTCCGGGGCAGTGCCGGGTGCCACTCTCTCTCCCCCGTGCACGGAGATGCAGACGCCGGTGCAGTCGACACGGAGTTAGACCTGCTGAGTCCACCGCCCGGCCTCGCACGGCTGGCCGCTGGTCCCGAGACGAGGCTCCCCTCGGCGGGGTGCTGTCTCCCAGCCGAGGACACTTGCGGGCATGGCAGGGCTTGGTGGGCCTGGCGATGCACAAACTTGGATCTACCATTCCTCTCTGGGATTTTACGGAAAATCCTTACATCTCCATCTTGTTCCCACGGCCGCCCAAGGGACTCCGTCACTGAAACCCCTCACGAAGAGCCAGAGATAATCTGTGTTCGCCTCCCCTCTGGCCACCAAGGTAGCAACCACATCAAAGGCGTGGATCCCAGCGAACCCACACTACCGGGTCCCACGCACGGCCACGGTCTTTCGGTCCAGATGGCCTCCGGCCACGTGCTGTCACCTCTCTCCTGGGGGCTTCGCCATGCGGGCCTTCTGAGATCTGAGAGATCCCATTTGAAAACTTCATCCTCTGTTCTGCGGTCTTGAGACAACTGTCCCCGCTGGAAGGACCCCTGTGCTGGGTGCCACAGGGCTCCCCAGTGAGCGGAGTGAGGTTCACCTCCAGCCCACGTGTCCGCTCGCCTGACAGGGGCCAACAGGAGACCCCAGAGAGCCGGAAGCGGGCGCGCCCACGTCTGGCAGGCCGAGGGCAGCCAGAGGGGGTGGGGACCGTGTCCTGGAGGAGATGGTCTCCGAGCTGGGTCTTCGAGGGCTGGGGGGTGCTCCTTGCACCTAGCAATCGCATCTAGTTGTCCACACGTGCGCCGAGGGGAACACGCGTGGCTTCCTGTGGCCGCAGGGCAGCGTTCACCCAGGCCGCTCCAGCTTACCTGCTCGCAGCTGCGGCAGACAGCGGAATTTCCAGGGAATAGCAGAGTGCTCCGGGCTTTCTCCCGAAGAAGAAGGTTCCGGAGAGTCGATCAGGCAAATCTGGGACACGACAAGCACGTCGGTGGAAAACAGCTCGCGCTAGTTTGTCATCTGTGAGCACAAACCACTCCGCCTTCTCCTGCCACGAACATCCATCCCCGTGTCTGGGTGGAATGAACGGTGATGGAAAGCGGGTGCCCCATCCCCCTGCAAGACGCGTTTCCCCTGAAGCCACACCCACCCTCGGGAGGCTCCATCTCTGGGTGGGCAGCTAAGGGAGTGAGACGTGAGAGGTGTCCCCAACACCCAGCAGTGCGCACTTGACCTGTGACAGAAGCAGGCAGCCGCTGACCCCTCGGCCACGGCCCTGGCCGCCGGCCCCCGACAGAGCAACAGAGCGAGGACTGCACCATCGCGCATGCGCTGAGCATCCCGTATAGACGGGACTCCTGGCTGTGAGCCCGCACGCCCTTGTCCCCCTAGACGGGGCAGAAAAGCGAAGGGGTGAGAGGGCGCGTCCCCCGGTTCAAAGCCCAGCTCCACCGAAGGCCACCCAGGAGGCGCCGTCTGCGACACCGCTGCCCACTTCTTCAAGTGACTGGGGCGTGGCCCCGGGGGACAGCTCTGGGAGTCACGAGCTTTCCTGCTTGCTCCGCTCTTCCCAGCAAACAGCTCGCGGGTCTCTTCTCTCTGTCACTTCAGCCCCAGAGCCTGGCTCTGGGGCCACGCGTGGGAGCAGGGGTTATTAACCCCCTGCGGATGGGAGGGAAGGGATGAACTCCAGGGAGAGTGAGCTGCAGCCCCTCTCTGTGAGGGGTCCCTCCCCGCTGCTGCCGGCCTCCAGGGGCCCAAAGCAAGAGGGAGGCTGCTTAGCCCTGTGGCACGAGGTGGGGGTGAGGGGCACAGAACGCCCCATCCACCCTCTCTCTGCCAGGAGACTTCACCAACCTCACCTCCTCCAGCCCAAGGTACCCTCCCCCTGCCTGCCCCTGCTCACTGGGTCCAACTAAACTCATGACAGAGATGGGGACACTGAGGCTGGGTGTCCCCAAGGCAAACGAGGAGCTGAAGGCCACAGCAGAGGGGCCGAGCCAAACACAGGTCCCCTTATCAGCCGCTGGAGACAGTGGCAAGCCTGTCCACTAACTAACTAAAGGTCAGACCCAATGGCCAGCGAGGAGGCGTATTTGGTGCCATGAAACATTTCATTACGAAAGCACCCGGGAAAACCTTCGCCCAGGCCCAGCCGGCAGGCTGACTCAGTGAGCGTGAGCCTGGCCCGTGTGCTCCAGGCCGCCCACCCCGGCTTCGTCCCCAAGCCAGGTGCAGGCCTGGCCCACACTGCGGCCGGCGGGCAGGGTGGCCCAGCGTGAGCGCCGGGCTCTGAGGGCGCCTGTGTTTCACCGGTGGCTCCACCCACCTCGGTTGGTCAGCTTTGGCGCCACATTCTGTGCTGGGCCCTGGGTCAGAGAGAGAGAGTGGCAGTGGACCCCACCCTGGAGCTCCCCCAGGGTGGCTGGGGGAGGGGTGGGCAAATGAGTGAGAGATGGAGAGCCGCCTGGGGCTCCTGGGAGGGGAGGACACAGTCGGGAGCCCAGGGCCAGGGCGGACGGAGTCAGGGGAGCTCGGTGGAGGAGTCAGACAGAACCTTCTGGAAGCCAGGGTATACAGCTCGTGAGCCAGCCCCGCTCGCCAGGTCCGGGAGCTCCTGACGGACCCTGGTGCTGCTGGAGGCCGGCAGATTCGGCTTCTGTTGCTGGCAGCCGAGCAAGACACGGCCCGGTCCCCTCCTCTGCCTCCCTGTCCTTGTGCCCTCTGCTTGTCCCCAGAGCCGCCCGCCCTCCCTGCTTCCTTCCCCTCCCCAGGGGAGGTCCCTGCTACCCGCACCCTCTCCCTCCGAGGCAAGTTCCCAGGCCTTGAGCCATGCCACCCTCTGAGCTGTGCACACCTGTGCTTCCCTGGGCCCATCTGGCCCACCTGGCCCACCTATCCCACCTGGCCCCCCTGCACGCCTCGCGAGCCAGGGCCGCCGCAGCCCCGTGCACTGGCAGGACGCGGCGGTAGACAGAGCCCACTGTGGGGGCGGGAGGCTGGCAGGCCACATTTCTTTTACGTAAACTTATATTCTCGGAAGGGGACGGACACACATTTGTATTATCTTCGTCCTCGTGAACAGTGCCCCGGCCACCGCTTCTGGATGCGCTGCGTTGTCACTGCCTTCCGAGAGCGTCCCACATGCGGACTCCATGTTCCACCCCAGCTGCAGGGCGCCCCAAGTCAGGGCTGAGAGGCCGGGTGCGAGGCGTGTGGTGTGTGGGGGGGGCGGCCTCAGCTTCCCCGCCACACACATCAACCGGCGGCCACATCCCAGGCCTGGCGTTCGCGCCCACCCACACGGGCTGGACCCAGAATCCTGACACCCCTCTAAACTCGGTGAGCAAATGCCCCCGCCCTTCCCCACCTCAGGGCCTTTGCACGGCTGTACCTTCCACCTATGTGCAGGCCCTGCCCTCGCCTCCCCACCCTTCCCCTCCTTTCCCTAAGAGTCTGTCTGAGATGCTATGTGGCTGCTGAAGGCAAGGGAGGCCTGGAAGTCCAGAAACAGCACCCCTAAACCCAGGACATCGCATTGCAATGGGGGAGGTAGGCCTGTGTGGGCAGGACATGGGCTCCTGGGGAGGGGAGCGGGCCCCGAATTCGCTGACCTCCTTCAGGGAGGTCATGACCCAGCACATGTCAGCAGCACGACCTCCCTGAGATGGGGGGCACCCAGAGGGGATAAGCACCCAGCCCCAGGTCACCCCACACCTGGCGGGGCGGGACTCAGCCTCCACCCTCTAGTCTCCCACACTGGCCCCTGCCTGGCTCCCAGCCGCTCCCAGCGCCCTGTGGGGGGCCAGGAGGGCTCCCTATATGTTTACCGCACGCTCCTAGAGCTCAGATAGCTCCCCGCGGCCCCAGCACCCCCAGATCTGGAGCGGGGCTCTGAGGCTCCAAACCTGTAGCGTGCCTCGCGGGGCGCAGCCCAGCTCTGCAACCTGCGATTAATTTTGCCTTCCTCATTAATTCCCGGATTCCGGCCGCTCATTACGAGGCGGTGGGCGGTGTGGCTGCGGCCGCTGCCTGCGCCCCCGGGCCGCGGTTGCGGGAAGGCCTGGCACTCCTAATGGCCTCGCTGGCCTCGGACGGGCTCATTAGCGGTAATGAAGTCTGCGAGCCCACGGCTGGGGAGCTGAGCAGGCAGGGGCTCTCGGAGGAAAAACACCCCCAAGAAGCAAGGGGGTTGGGGCCCGGCTCAGCGGGGCACCCGGGCTTGGTCAGCTGGGGCAGCAGACGGAAGCGGGACACGGCGCCGGAGAAGGTTCTGGTCCCCTTTCCCAAGGTTCCACCATCGGTTACCATTTCTGGAAAGAGCAGGCCCTGGAGCCCCCAGCCCAGCCCCCAAAACCACCCTAGGAACCCGCCCCCCCCCTCTCTAGCCCAGTGCGCATGCGCGTGCGCAGAGCCCGTCCCCTCCTGGGTGGTCAGCGCGCAGGATGCTCCACGCAGCTGGGCCCCGTCCAGCCAACGTCCCTTCAGTTCTGTTCCACCTGTGGCCCTGCTCACGTCACCGCGGCTGGTCCCTCAGGGCCCTGGTGGCAGCCGGGAGTAGAGACAGTGGTGGGGTTTCTGGGACCTCGTGCTCAGGGTGAGCCCTCAGGCAGGGTCTGCAGGTGAGTTCCTCTCTGCTGTGAGGGGCCTCAGGTAAGGTGACACAGTCTCAGGTTCTGGCCATTACGGTGTGGACGTTGTTATCCTTCTGACCACACCTGGCCCTGTCAGCTGTCAGCACCCGACCACGACCCTGACCTATGACCTTGCCATGCTGGAGGTCGAAAGTCTGGCCCCGTGAGGTCTTTAATCATCAGAGAGATGCAAATTAAAACCGCAATGAGCGATCACCTCCCACCTGTCAGAATGGCTGGCCTCAATCCCTCAAGACCAGGGCTGGTGAGGACGTTAAGGGAAAGGGACCCCTCACACATTGTTGGTGGGATTGCAGACTGGAAAGTTCCTCAGGAAATTAAAAATGGATCTACCTTTTGACCCAACAATTGTACTTTTGGGTATTTATCCAAAAAAAAAAAACCAATAATTCGTAAAGCGCTATGCACCCCAAGGTTCATGGCAGCACAATTCACAATAGCCAAGATGTGGAAGCACCATTAACGCCCATCAACAGACGACTGGATAAAGAAGTTACGGTTCACATATGCAATGGAATATTACTCAGCCAGCAAAAATGAAATCCTAGGTCATTGCAACAACGTGAATGGACCTAGAGGGCGTTATGCTGAGTGAAATAAGTCAGAGAGAGAAAGATAAACGCCATATGACTCCACTGATATGTGGAATCTATGGAACGAAAGGACAAATGAACTGAAAACAGACTCACGGATACAGAGGGGCTGGAAGAAAGGAAAGAAGGGTTAAAGAGGGACCAGTTAGCAGTTGGTGGACGGCCAGGGGATGTGGGGTACGGCACAGAGAGTGCAGTCGGCAGTACTGTCATGTCCGTGTGGAGAGCCAGAGGGGAGATAGAGTAACTGGGGGATCGTTTCGTAAACTGTATAAACACCTAATCAATGTACTGTGTACTTGCAACTGATAATAAAATAAAATTTAAAAACCTTAAAAAAAAAAAGTCTGACACGGGTCACCCTGGCTGATGTTGGGCCTTGGCAGGGCGAGTTCTCTCTGGAGGCCGGAGAGGGAGATCCGTTTTCTGGACTTTTCCAGCTCCGAGAGGCCACCCACAGCCCTTGGCTCACAGCCCCTCCTCTGTCGTCAAAGCCAGCAACGACCGGTCCAGTCTTTCTGGGGTCACATCCCTCAACCCTGACCCTGTCCCCTTGCTCCACACCCCAGCAGGACGCCTGTGATGGCGAGGACTGGGCCCAGCTGCGTAATCCAGGGTCACCTCCCGTCTCACGATCCTTAACCGCTTGGCACGGTCCTGTCTCCGTGTAAGGTGACACAGCCCTAGGTTCTGGCCATTACGGTGTGGACGTCGTTATTCTTCTGGGCACACACCTGGCCCTGCCTGGAGCTGTTTTTGGGAGCCTGGAGGCCGTGAGGAATTTGGGTGAGGGTGGGGGGCTGCCCAGACGGCACCAGCCTGTAGGAGCTGGTCACTGCTGCCCGGGCCTTCCCCACGAGGGCAGAGGGAGGAGGCCAGATGACAGGGACAGGTCTGCTCTGTGCAGCCGGCCGCAGCCCCGTCTCCTGGCTTCGGACAGCCCGGCTGACCCCCAGGCCGCTCCAGGGCTCTGGCGCTCCTCGCCGGCCAGCCCGTGGCCGCCACCGACAGCCCCTCCTTGGGGCGACCTGGGTTCCTTCTGACGCCATAGCATCTCACTGAAGTGGGATCCACAGCTCTGGCCCCGGCACCCGGAAGCCGTTGTCCCCCAGGGCGGCGTGCCCTCTGATCGGCCGTCTGTGTCACAGGCAGCGGCCCCTGTCAGCGCTTCTGATGGCCACGGGCAAGTCCTCGGCCAAGCCCATGGGCCAGCTCCTCTCTCCGCCCAGAAAACTGTCACGGGGCGCAGGCTCGCTGTTCCTGGGGTAACTTTCTCTCCTGTCTCACCCCCATGGCCCTGGCACCCCCTCCTCCGAGGGTCCCCTGAGAGCTTCGGGGCTCCTGGTCTCCTCCCCGACCTCCTGACTCTACTGCCTGACCCGACCTCGGCTCCTGCAGGCTGAACGCCCCCCTCCCCTCCTAGGGCACAGAGCGGGTGCCCAGTATGCATCTGCAGAAACAGAATGTCCCCAGTGCTGGCCGACCCCCGGGCTGGCCAGGTGGGCCTGTCCTAGCCTCTAGGGCCATGTCTTCATCCTCAGGAAGAGGGGTCCCCAACACCCTGCAGGCGGAGCAGGCTTTCAGGGCTGGACAAGGCTGCCACTGGGCAGTTTACCCACAGTGCCAGGCCTGGAGCCCGCGGGGACAACATCCTGGCCAGTGCCACACTTCGCTTCAGAAGGCATCCCCCTCTGCGTGGACACCATGCGTGTCCTCTCTCTCTCTCTCTCTCTCTCTCTCTCTCTCTCTCTCTCTGGGTCTCATTCTCGTGACTGCAGCATCAGGTTGAAGGGTCTCTATTTGGGACGGAAGCAAAGGCCACGCCTCCCGGAGCAGGAAGGGCACCGCCCCCTGCGGCCGCGGCCACGCTCACGTCCAGCGGTCCCGGAATCAGCTGACGGCCGCTGGAGGTATCTCCACGTCCGGCTGTTATATAATGCTGAGTCCTAGTTTTTGCGTGCATGCATGTGCTCAGCTCTCTGGGGCGTCCATTCAGCAGTGAAGTTGGGGACTCACGGGGTGACGCGACGTTTAAATCCTTGAGGAAGGCTTAGCCAAGGCGGCCTCACCGTTTACACCCCACCAGCAGCGTTCGAGGGGCCGGCTTCTCCACGTGCCGTCGGCCGTCCTGATGGCGGTGAGTCCCCCCAGTGGGTTTGAAGCCATCTCTCGCTGCGGTTTCGATTTGCATTTTCCTAATGACTCAGGATGGTGACCATCTTCTCGTGAGCTTGTTGGCCATCACCATGTCTTCTCCAGAGAAATGTCGGTTCAAACCATTGGCACATGTTTAAATTGGGTTATTTGTCCTTTTGTTATTCAGTCGTATGGGTTCTCTGAAGTGTTCTGGATACTGAAAACTGACCAGAAATGCGATTTGCAAGGACTTGCCCTGCGTGATGGATTTCATTTCCCTTTCTTCACGGCCCCCTTTGAAACCCAACGGGTTTTAATTTGGATGAAGTCCAATCAATTTCTCTACCTTTCCTTGGGGGCTGGTGCTTAATAGGTCACAGCTAAGAAACCATTATCCAATTCTAGGTCAGGAAAGCTGCATTTTCTTCTACGAGTTGTATAATTTAGTTCTTGCATTTGGGTCTTGGATCTCTTTCACTTCATTTTGTGTGTGGTGTGAGTTGGGGCCTCCACTTTATATAGTTTTGCTTGTGGATTTCCAGTTCTATCAGCACGGTTCATTGAAAAGATTATTTTCTGACCGTTGAATTTTCTTGGCATCCTTCTCAAAGGTCATAGCAGTACCTAGAAGGGTTGATTTCTGGACTCAGATCTATGTTGTTGACCTATGGTGCCTCTTCAGTTACCAGCCTTTGACCTTCTTTGCTGTGGCCACTCGGAAGCCCGAGCCAGCCGTGCACCTGTGCAGAGGCATCGCGTGTGGCACAAACATTGTGTGAGACAAAACTTCCACCAGGTAGTAGCACCTGCTTCAGAGACATGCTCTGACTCCCCTGACCTACTAAGCATCATCACCTACTACGCTGAGATTCTCGCCCACATCAGGAGCCGGGTGCCCCGAGATGAATGGCAGAAGGGGTACTCTGCCAGAGAACAGGTGGGCATGGGGGAGCTTGAACTCAGCTGTGGCCAGAAAGGTCTTGTCCTTCTAAGAGGGTTGATCTGGGGTCCCTAGCAGGGGAGGGGAAGGTTGGGGCATCAGGGCCCCAGGCCCTGCTGGCTCCCCAGAGCCCCGGGTGGAGGGTCCCGGCAGGGCAGAGAGACGGGCTCGCCCCTGTGGGTTCTCTAACAGGTGGAGCTCACATGCCGGCTTCCCGACCCACTTTCTCCACTGCTGCGGGGTGAACAGGGGTCCCCTCAGAATCCACACTGAAGCCCTGACCGCAGACACGGGGCTATTTGGAGACGAGGCCTGGGAAGGCTGTTACAGCAGCTCAAGGAACACACCCGCCCCATCTCAAAGTCCCAGACGCCTCGCTCAGGAGCCTGGCCCCGGGTGCTGAAGACTTCCTGTGGCTCTTTGGCACGATCACCCCCACGGGCCCAGCACTGGGGACACGGTCACCCCCACGGGCCCAGCATCTGGGACACGGTCACCCCCACGGGCCCAGCACCGGGGACACGGTCACCTCCACGCGCCCAGCACCAGGGGACACACGGTAAAGGAGACGTTCCCCACTCCCGAAGTGGTGCACGCAGGACACATCCTCTCGCTTTGCCAAGCCCCTGTGCGTCACATAGTGTGACGTTTGCGGAACGCAGGGTTGGGGGCAGGGGCGAGGGGCATCTAGTGTTATCGGCGTCATTCTCAGTGGACGGGAGAGAAGTCTCTTTGAGAAGCTGCACGTTGTGGGAACCCTGAGCTCCTGGCCCAGAACCCCACACTCTTTCTCACCTGGCGCCACCTCGGTCTACCCAGGTGACGAGACGGCTTTGAGGACCTCTGCCCTTCCCGCCCCAACCTCCCCATACCCCCCGGTGAACCGAGGGGCTCCCCTGAAGAAGATGCCCCCGAATATCTTCCCTGGAGGCCGTCACTGCCACCAATGTCATTGTCGTCGTCACCACCATCATTTACGTGTTTCTCCCCTTCACGCTCATCGTCGTCATCTTTAACGCCTTCAGTCCAACAAGAAGTGAGCACAGGCTCCGGCACACAGTAGGTGCTCTGTAAATGTCACTCCCCTCCTCCTCACTCTCACGCCAGCTCAGGTTTCTTGCTACCTCAGAAGTCACGTTCACGAGAGCAACGGTAACTGCCACATCGAGTGCTCGCTACATCCCAGACACACAAAACCAGCGCTCACGGGTGTCGATTCGCTGGACGCTCACGCCCCCGAGAAGGGGACCCTGTAACACCCGTGAGGACTCACACTGGCTTCGAGGGCAGAGCTCAGAAAAGGGCCCATCGGGACATGGGGGGAGGGCAGGGCCCCCTGCAGAGGACGAAGAAGTAAGACCAGAACAGCCCCAACACACACACATATGCACACACACATATGCACACACACACAGACACACACACACACACGCATGCACACACACTCACACACACATACTGTAAATGTATACACACACCTCACACACATGCACACACACTCATACACACCCACTCACTGCAAATGTATACACTCACACACCTCACACACATGCACACACACTCACACGCACTCACTGCAAACATACACTCACACACCTCACACACATGCACACACACTCACACGCACTCACTGCAAACATATACACTCACACATGCACACATATGCACACACACACACGTACTCACTGCAAACATATACACTCACACACATGCACACACACACACATGCACTCACTGCAAATGTATACACTCACACACCTCACACACATGCACACACACTCATACACACGCACTCACTGCAAACGTATACTCACACACCTCACACACATGCACACACACACACGTACTCACTGCAAACGTATACACTCACACACATGCACACACACTCATACACACGCACTCACAGCAAACATAGACACACACACCTCACACACATGCACACACACTTATGCACAGACTCACTGCAAACGTATACACTCACACACATGCACACACACTCATACACATGCACTCACTGCAAACGTATACACTCACACACCTCACACACATGCACACACACTCACACGCACTCACTGCAAATGTATACACTCACACACCTCACACACATGCACACACACTCACACACACGCACTCACTGCAAACATAGACACACACCTCACACACATGCACACACACTTATGCACACACTCACTGCAAACGTAGACACTCACACACCTCACACACCCACATACGTACACATACTCACACACACATATGCACCCCCCACACATACTCATACAAACTCCTGTGCACGTACATATCACACACACGTCCATTCAGTCACGCACACATGCACGTACTCACACATCACCTACACATCCTCACACTGATCCGCAGACGAGCATATAAACATGCCACACGTATGCAAACACACTACGATGGCTCATTGTATGTATCAACGCAGCTGGGCCACGGTTCCCAGTGATTTGGCCAGACAGGATCCTGGATGTCACTCTGATGGTGTTGGTTGAGTGAGACTAACATTTAAATCAGTGAACTTCGAATAAAGCAGACTGCCCTCCAGAATGCAGTGGGCCGCGTGCAATCAGTTGAAGGTCTAGATACAAGGAAGACTCACCTCCGCCGAGCGAGAGGGAACAAATCTCTTTTTCATTCTCTCTCTCTCTCTCACCCTTTCTCTCAATTTCAGTTTCTCTAATACACACACACACATCGCAAATACACATACCACACACATAACATCCTTGCACACACACAAACACATAAACATGTTGTCTACACCGACGGATATCACAAATACACCCACACACACCTACCCACACATACACATACACACGCACGCACACGCACCACTCACTAGACACACTCACTAAAATATGCGCACTTCCACATCCCCACGCCGTGCTGCTACCCCCAGAGACGTGTGCACACACACACACATGCGCGTGCCCTCCACAGAGGCCCCGCTGAATGACCTGTGAGCCAGGAGGGAGGTCCTCAGACCTCAGGACACTGCCATTCCAGGGAGGGTCAGAGCCCGCTCCTGAGGAAGGGCCCGTTTGCTTCTCTGCCCTGGATGGAGTGCTGGACTTGAACGTGACCGGAGTAAATCAACGTGCACGTGGAGGTGTCACTTCTGAAGTCAGCGCAGAGGAACGCACGCATTCCCGCCCAGGTGGCCCCTGACGTGCTCGGCCGAGCGGCCGGTGGGCGGGCTGGCGTCTTTGCGGCTTGTCTCACTGATGCCATCCCAGGCAGAGGACAGACAGCGTCAGACAGGCAGGGGTGAGGGGTTTTCCTGGAGGAGCCTGCACCCCCACTCCGCCCCCAAGCAAGGGCAGGAAGTCAGCCACGGCGGCTGAGCCACTGTGGGTGTCACTCGGCGCGGGCCCCCAGCTCCCTCCCTGGTCTCAGATCAGCGTCACTCGATCAGGACCACAATTCAAGCGACGCAGAAGCTGCCACACAGGCATGTTCAGGGGACGTTTGCTTCGGCTTCGCAGCACGTGCAAAAGATGACATCTTTTTCCGAAACAAAAAAAAATGTTCTCATTGGCAGCCGAAGCCTTCGAGGACGGTTCCGTGACCTGCGCGGGAGGCCGGCTTTCCAAAGGGAAATCTGAGTCTATGCAGTCCCAGTCAGCCGTGATCACAGCCGTCTCCGCGGACGTGAGCTTGGAGGCCACGCTCGCCCGCAACAGTTCGGAGACGTCACGTGACCCGTCACGGAGTCCCAGCCGAGGGGCGGTGGTCCAGCTGCTGCTTGTGACCCACGCCGGGCGGGGTCGGCAGTGGGCCCCGGTCCGGGAAGGGCACTGCGGGGCGGGGGCGGGGGCGCGGGTGGGGGGCTCTGGATCGTTCTGCCCAGCCAGATCGGCGGGCCTCTGCAGCCCGCCACGCCAGACATCTGCGTGGAGGGGAAGATGGGGACGAGGGGGCACAGGGCCCACTCTGGGCAGACTGTGGACCCCGTCGACACCATGCTGAGGACAGAGACACGAGCCCACTTTGCAGCTGAGGGAATGGAGGTTCTGTGAGAGGATCGCGTGTGTTTCGTTCACAGGAAGGAAACAGCTGCCACCCCCCCACCCCCACCCCACACACACACTCACTCCTTGGGGCGTCTCCTTGCAAGCATAATAGGTCTGATAATTTGACTGTGCAAGGGCATGGGCCTCCTGACCCGTGGCACTAAAAGGTCACACCTCTGAGATTACCTAGGACAGCCGTCCCCAACCTTTGTGGCACCAGGGACCGGTGCTCCCGTGAGAATCTGATGCCTGATGATCTGAGGCGGAGCTGAGGCGGTGATGCCAGCGCTGGGGAGCGGCTGCAGACACAGATGAAGCTTCGCTCGCTCGCCCGCCCGCCGCTCACCTCCTGCTGTACGGCCCGGTGCCTGACAGGCCACGGACCGGGACCAGACCCCTGACCTGGGAGACCTTCATGGACTGTCCCCTCGCCCTCTCTTCTGCACTGCTGTCTAGACTGATTGCGATTCGCCAGACGGGGCAGTCACCCGTGCCGCGTGCCACGCGTGTGAGCCCGACCGCGCCGACTCCGAGGAAGCTGCCTTCTCTTTTCGACACTGGTAGTAGGAGTCGTCGTTGTCGGCAGGACGGTCTCATGTCCCCCCAGCGATAACTGCCCTGGGGCCACACAGCGGCACACCCTCACCTCCTCGTCGCCAGGCGACCTTGGGAACCCGGGGGGAAGACCTGGACCTGGAGGCAACCCCCCGTCTTTGTAGGGAGAACTGACCTGCACGAAATGCTTTCACATGCCACCGTGGCTCAGAGGGTCATGGAAGGACCCAAAGGCTCCATAAACTCACAGGCGCCAACGAGCCGAAGGCGGTGATGAGGCCATCACCTGCACAGCCTTGTGCCGTGTCCCCAGCAGGGCTACGGTGGTGGCCAGGTCCCGCCACGCCCGCCGACCGCCCACCTGCCCCTAAGCACTGGCTCTCTGCACCCACGCACCACCCTTGAGATCCTGCACAGTCGCTGTGTCTCAGTAGTGGGTCCTTTGCAGGGCCGAGTGGTGTCCCATGTTCACCCAGCTTTCCTGTCAGGGGGTCCTGGCCGTGGGTCAGCTCGCAGAGGGCCCACGTCCAGCAGCTCAGGGCACCAGACTCCTGTCCCCCACGTGAAAGGCCATGCCGAGTCCGGCTCCGCCCATCACCGTCCGGACACCCGGACGCTGTCAGCATACAGCTCATCCGGCTGCTTCTTCGGACTCGGCCTCTCCCCTCTGGCTTCACCGTGGACAGACGGATCTCGTGGAGAAGAGGTAACTGCACGTGGTTCTGTTTTAGGTCAGCCAGACACATGAGCGGCACACGCCTTAACACTGTCAACCACCCTGTTTTTCAAAAGCTGAACGCCTTTCACAAACGCACCGCTGCAGCCTCGGGGCTCAGCAGGCTGGCCGGACCGTGGTGAACGCGCCTCGCAGACACTGGCCCTCGCCACATGCGTTGGTGGTTCTGCCTCCACCGTGCACTTGCCCTTGGCACGTCCAGGTCACCGGAAGTGGAACCGAGGAGGGGTGTAAGACAGAGACATCGAACCCCAAGCATGAACACCCACCACCTGGGCGGTTATCCGGGGCAGACGCTGTAAACTTAAGCATCCACTCTGGGTGAATTCTACTCTGAACCACATTCGTGCCGAGGACAGGGTGGCGACACTCAGGAGCCAGGTGACTTCTGCTCCGCCACCGAGGTCAATCCTACAGAAGGGCCTCCTCCAGGCAGAAGGGCCTGCACGAACCGGAGCCAGTTCCCGGTGGGGCTGTAGCACCAGGAGATGGAGCCCCAGTCATGGGCAAAGCACGTTAGGGACCACGAGGCGGCCGATTCCGCAGAGCGGCGGGTAAAAGGCTGGTCTGCACATCCTCCGTGAGAGTCTTCCCTTCGCCATCGGATTATTTGCATTCAGAGATCACAGCCGTGCTCCCGAAAGGGCTCATAACGCTCCAAACAACTCGACGCGATGGTCAGACGCTTCTGTCGCTAGCATTCGTGTCACCAGGCAGCCAGGCGGTGTACCTTCTGCCCGTCGGTGGCCTCCACGCAGAGTTCTCAGCGCCCTGATTCACACCACTGGCTCCAGAAGCTGCCTCCCAGCATCGAGGGGCTCAGAACGACCTTTTAAAGAGATATTTTTGAGTAAGAAAATATTGCACACATGTATTCACAGAGCATTCCCGACACTCTTCGTACCATGGTGTAGAGATTCTGATATCCACCTGGGCCATTTCCTTCTCTGGGAAGGACGTCTTTTTATCTATTTCCTCAGTGCAACGATGCTGACCATGAATTTTTTTCAGCTTTTGCATGTCTAAAGAAGTCTTCGTTTTGCTGTCGTTTTTGGAAAGACACTTTTGCTGGGTATCGAATAGAAAGCTGGCAATTTTATTATTTTTCTTTCAGTACTTACAAATGTTTCCATGTTGTCTTCTATCTTTCATTGCTTCTGTTGAGAAATCTGCTTTTGTTTTTACCTTTATTCCTCTGTAGACACTGTGCTTTTTCTCTGGCTGCTTCAAAGGTTTTCTCATTATCACTGGTTTTGAGCAATCAGATTGGGATGCCCCTTGGTGTGGTTTTCTTTGTGTTTCTTGTGCTTGGGGTTCATTCACTTTCTTGGTTCTCTGTGTTTGTATCAACTTTGTAAAATTTTCTGTTCTTCTAAAAAAAAATTTTTTTCTGCTCCTTCTCTCTTGATTCAGTGACTATTTTTCATATACACTGGGCCACTGGACATCACTCCACAGTTCCTTAATGCTCTGTTTATTTTTCTCCATCTCTTTTCGCTCTATCTATTTCATTCTGGATAGTTTCAGTGACTATGTCTTCAAGGCAACTAATCTTCTCTTCTACAGCGTTTAATCTTTTGTTAGTTTCATTCAGTATATTTTGCATCTCAGACATTGTATTTTCATCCCTCGACCTTTGACTGGTGCCTCTTTTTTGTATCTTCCACTCTTCTATTTAACTTGTTCAGTCTTTCCTTGAGCTTCTAGAACTACAGAATAGAGTTATAATAACTGTTTTTATACCCCGTTTACTGAATTTATCATCTCTGAGTTTTCTCCTTATTACAGTCAAATTTACCTGTTTCTTTGTGTGCCTGGGTAATTTTTATTGGACCCTAGACATTGTAAATCTTACCTTGTCAGGTGCTGGATACGTTCCTACCGTATAAATATCATCGAGCTTTGTTAGTGGACTTAGTTACTTGAAAAGAGTTTGATTCTTTCAAGGCTTGACCTTAAGCTCTGGTCGAGAGGAGCAGAGTGTCATTTAGATGTCTTCTAGAGCTAATTTCACCCTACTCTTGTGCCAGTCCACTTCCGAGTACTCTCCCCAATGCCCATGAGCTTGGAGATGTCCCAGTCGGGTGCGTGAGAACCAGCACTATTCCTGGCCCTGAATGAGTGCAGGTGCTGCTGTCTCTATCCCTTCCAGGTGGTTCTTTCCCCGCCTGGGGTAGCTCGCTCACACACATGTGCTCATCATTCCCCCACCGAGTACTCAAAGGGGGTCCCTCTGCAGACCTCTGAGCTGCCCTTCTGTGCATCTCTCTCTTGTCCAGTGCTCCGCCTGTGGACTCCAGCTGCCTCAGCCCCCTCAATTCCCAGTCCCATGTCCTCACCTCAGGGAGCCCCCAGCTCTGTCAGGCTCCCCCGCCCCCGTGGCAGGGCCTGGACGCTCGCCCCAGGCGGCGACTGGAGCAGTCACAGGCCTCACTCACGTTGTTTGTTTCCCAGCTCTCGGGGATTACTGTCTTGAACTGTTTGACATCCACTGTCTGAAAACCGTTGATTGCATAGATTTCGTCCAGACTTTTAATTGTTTTCAGGCAGGGGGATAAACCTAGTTCCTGTTATTCCATCTTGGCCCGAGGTAACAGTGCATCAAATATTTGCCGAATGTCAAACATGGACTACGTGCCAAAGATGATTGAATGTCAGACAGATGTCTATGCATTTGGGAAGCATCAGAGGAGGACAGCATCCAAGTTCTCTAACCTTGGGGAACACACTGGGGGCCAGAAAGTGAACAAGAAACGTAAGAAACCAATCAATTATCTGTAGTATTATGTTAGTTTGCTTGAGCTGCCCTAAGAAAGAGCATGACTGGGGTGGGGTGGGGGTGGGGTGGTGAACAATGTAAATTTATGTTCTCATCGTTCTGGAGCCCACCCGCCTGAAATAAGAGAGTCAACGATATTGTTTTCTCCTCTTTGGCTTGTAGACGGCCACGTTCTTCCTGTGTCTTCACTTGCCTTTCCTTCGTGCGTGTCTGTGCCCTCCCTCATCCCTTGTAGGATGCCAGCCATATGGATTAGACCCCCTACACACACATAATCTAATTTTATCTTAATCACCTCTTTCTACGGTCCCAATCCAATCACATTTTAAGGTCCCGGGGTTTATGACCTCACTGTGTGGATTAGGGGGGCATACCTCAGTCCATAGCGAGCCTGCTGGGAGACAGAGGTGCTGCGGAAGAAAGAGTTAGGGGGACCAGGGTGTCAAGGGGGCGCGTTTTTAAAATAGGGCAGTGGGATGGATCTCACGGAGAAGGTGACACTTCTCCTCCCTCCCCTCCGCTGTCTCCCACACCCTGATGGGATCCAAAGGGTTTTAAAGACTCAGAAGCCAGAGCAGTGTCCTCGCAGGGGCCTCAGTGTGCCTGGGTTCCCACAAGCCTCCCCACTCCGTCAGAAGTGCCTGCTGCGCACACCTCCCCCCAAACCGGGAGGGGCCATGCGAAGGAAAAACCGACTGTGAACGTGGCTTCTCACAGGGCCCTACGCCCCGTCCGAGCCGTAACTAATCGGGGTGCATACCCTTAGCGTTTACAAATGTTTATGCTACAGATTCTCGGACTCGGAGCCAATGAGCAAATGCGTTTTTCCTGTTCAACGTCTGGGTCTGATCAGGCGTCTCGTGACTGAGGCAGCCGAGCCGAACGGCTCACGATGTCGGGCAAGACAGAGCGCCGGAGGGGTCGTCCCCTGTCTCTGGAACATGCGGTTTCCATAGCTCTGTCCACAGGGACGTCCCCCGCCCTCTGGATGTGGGCTTCGCCCCGCAGACGTGAGCGGGTGGCCGCACACACACGTGCATGCCCTGGACCAGAGTCGAGCCTTGGGGTCAGCCTTGCTGGCCCTTCTGTGTGACAGCAGCGGTTCATCCTGCGCCGGGGTCAGTGTGCCACGCTGCCGTCTGCATGGCGGGCCAGGCGCCCTCGTCACAGACGCGGGGACTTTCTTCCAGACCCCTGGTCCCCGCCCGTCTCCCACGGCGTGCAGATGCCCTGCTCTCCTGCCACGCTGGGGTTCGGGGGACGGAGCACCCCCATTCCTGACACTGCACCAGCCCTGCAGACATGCCCCACCCCAACAGCCAGCCTGAGTCTCGCGCTCCGGCCTCCCTCATGCCAGTGACACCTGGGTCCCCCACGTTGCCGTCCCTGCCCTCACCTGGCACCGCCCTCCAGGGCCTGTGGCTGGGAACCTTCCGCTCCAGCCTGCACTCCCTCCCTCCTGGGTGGTCCCTGCTCCTCGAGGCAGGACACGGAGTGGCTGAGGCCACTTCTGGGGACAACTCCTGGAAAAGGTGACGACCACCATCTGACTGCCATCTCGGTCGCGGGAGCCAGCTGAGGGCACGTCACAAAGACGTGCTGAGGTCCCCATGTCACTATGTGCCTTGTGGTCTCCTCCCCCCACGCCCAGCACCTCAGAAACCCACACCGCAGAAGCTGGAAGGACTCAAGGGCCAGAGGCCAAGGTATCCCCAAAACCCCCCGGGGTCACAGGCCTCAGACGAGGGGATAAGCAGTGGGGCGCAAGGAGGCTGCTCTTTATTCTGGATGTTTTGAGCCCAGATTGAGGATTACTTCCAAATCTTTCAGCTCTACAGTTGCATAAAAACAGTTTCCTAACGTTTTTGTAAGATGTCCCTAAAACTTTAAAACACGTTGCTCTCCTCTACCCGCCACCACCCACCCCGACCCACGAACCCCGAAGGAGGGACAAAACCAAACAGACCGAACTTCATCTCTGAACCTCAGGGTGACACTGGGCCTCACAACGCAGTCGAGGTCCTAGGAGACAATATCGTCTCCTCCGCCAGCTGTGCCGGGACCAAGGCCGTCTGCTGATGGGGGTCCCCTGGCCGCCCCCTGCAACCTGCCACGTGAAGAGCTGCCCTGCTCTCCGCTCCTTGGTCTCTGCCCGAACATCCGGAAGCTTCCAGAACGTGCTGGAGCCACATCTTCTCCACGTCAAGTCTCTTCTCAAGCTCAGGTTTAACTTCCTAAGCAGTTTGGCTCCGCGGCATCCGGCCCGAGGTGTGCGTGGGGCGCTGGCCGGGGACCCCGTGTGCTCCAGGGAGCACAGCACGAGGTGCAGAAGCCGGCTCCACCCCCATCACTTGGCAGTGAACGTGCGTCTAGAGGACACGCAGTCGGCTCCAGCTTTGGTCCCGGGGTGTACGGACAGAGTCCGAGACAGGGAGGAATGTGTGGGGGTTACCATCACCCAACCCCAACACACACACACGCTCACACTCCCTCTTCAGCTCCTTTGTGCAATTGTTTGTGGGGAAACCGTGCAAGGTTAAAATAAAAGATCCCACTGATTCTCGATTCTCGAGGGGGATGGGAATAGGATGCATTAACATGTGAATGCCCCCTGCTCCCCAAGGGAGAGAGGGAACTTTGACCTTGCTGGCTCTGTGTCACCCCTTCTTTTCTCCCCCAGGGAGAGACCTCTCCATTTGCCAGCTGGGTTTCAAGCTTTTTTTTTTTTATGATGCAGATTTGGGCAAAGGGGCACAAAGAGAGAGGTCTGGGAGGGAAAGGAGAGAGGCGGGTGGGGGTTCCAAGTGGCTGGGCCAGCTCCAGGGCTCCCCGTGGGGCAGAGGTACAGAGAAAGGAAACAAAGGGAGGTGGAGTCTGGCTCCCCACAAGGAGCGGGGAGAAGGGCTGCTGGAGAAGGGGGCCAGTGCGTGAGGGAAGGGGTGTCTGGCAGCCCCCTGCACAGGGGAAGACCACAGAGGGAGCGGGAGGAGCCGGGAGGGGGTGCAGCCCATGGCGGCCTGTGAACGGCAGCTCCTCAAACGTTCGCGAGACCCCAGGGAAGATGGGGATGTGTTTTCAATGCTTTGGCTGCCGGACTGCTGCTTCTGAGTCCGCCAGGCAGTGCTGGGCCCGGACCCGGGGGCCCTGGGCCCGTCGGGGCTGCATACCCATGGGGGGACATGGGTTTGGGCCGGGTGGCTGTCAGTGGCCTGCACAGGGGGGCTTGAGTGCAAGTGGCAAAAGTCCCTCCTCTAGAGGCCAGCAAGCGGGATTTCCAAGGACAAGGACACGTTGTGTGTGGGCGCAGGACCGAGGGTGCACAGGCCCCCTTCTCTGCAGAGCCCCGGGCGTGCGCAAGGTGGGGGGTGGGGGGGGGTGGCAGGATATGGCGGCGAGTCTGCAAAGACCGCACAGCAGAGGCTCCGACTAACAGGGCCGTGCAGCCAGAGGCAGGAGTCCAGAGTTCACCCCGCAGGCAGAGCAGTGGACGGGAGGGGACTGCTGGGTGGACGGGATGGTGGGGTTGTCAGTGGGCTTGTCTTGGCGGCTGCAGACGCAAGAACACGGAGACGGGGTGGGGGGGACCCCACCTCGCTGCGCAGAGGTGAACTTCTTCACCTGCAGCGGCCGCGGCCAGGGGCGGCGGGCAGAGGGCCGTGCGTGCGCCCACGGGCACATGTGCGCATGCGCGGGCGCGGGTCCATGCGTGTGCATGTGAGGGCGTGTGCGCGTGTGTGCCTGTGTTTGTGCCCGATCGTGTGCGAGGCAGTGTGTGCATGTGAGTGTGAGTGTGTGTGTGTGTGTGTGTGTGCGCGCGCTCCAGCTCTGGGGCCTCGGGTGGGGGAAGCGACACTAAAGCAGAGCCCCCCCACCCACCCCAGACACGTGAACCCCTTCCCGGGTGTTGCAGCGGCGAGGGGCGCGGCGGACTGCGCATGGCTGTGGACAGATGCGGCGGGCACGGCTGGGCAGGGGCCAGTCTGCGCTTTGCTGCAGCCAGACGGAAACCAGTGGCCGCGGGCCCAGCGGGGACCGCGACAGGCGGCCGGGCGTGCGGCGCCTCGCAGAGCCCTCGACGGGCTCCCGCCCCAGCACCAAGGGCCAGGAGCTGGCCCGCGAGGAGCCCTTGGTACAGCGGGCCTCCGGTCACTGTGTCCCCTCAGGACCCCTCCCCACAGCCCGCACCAGGCACCCAGTGGGGTCCCGGGGGAGGCCCGCTGCTTGGAGGGGGCCCTGCCCCTCGGGCCACCGTGCTCTTCCTCCCTCTCCTCTTCCCCTCCCCCAGCACACCGGCCGCGCGCTGCGTCCAGGCCGGGAGCCTGCATTCCCCCCACACCCCCGCTGGCTCCTGGCACCTTGCCTGCTGTAAGCTGCCCTTGTGGGGCCCCCTGGGGACCGTGGGGCCCCGTTTTCCAGGAATCAGCCTCCGCGGCCTCCTCTGCCAGCCGCCTCGAGGTGGCCCGGCCCTTTCTGGGAGCCGTGGTTCCTGGAAGGAGCCTTCCAGGGAGTGGGCGGGGTGAGGCAGGGAGCTGGGGGGGGCCCTTGGGTGCCTCCTTGGGAGCCTGGCCAGGTGGGTCGTGGCCCTGAGGCCGCGTGCGCGCGCTTACTCCTGCCCGTGCCCACGCCCAGCACCTCCGCCCACGCCCAGCCTCTCCGCACCGCACCGCCCGCCCAGGCACCTAGTGGGGGTTCCTGTCGCAGGGCCCCATCTGGCCACTCCTGGAGGGACCGGACTCCAGTGACCCGGAGGCTGGAGGGGGCAGCGCCCCACCAGGAGAGCTGGGCGCGCCAAGCTGAGGATTTGGCCTGTGCTGTGAAGGTCCCAGGCACACCCTCCGGGCTGGGTAGGGGTGTGACACAGTCCGCTTTGTGCCTCAGGGAGGAGGCGGGTGGGGTGTCGGGGGAGGGGGAGACAGGGAGGCCCCAGACCCTTCCCGGCCCCGGGGGACCGTGTCAGGGCAGACTGGGGTCCCTCCTGGCCCCTGGGAGCTGGCGCAGCTGGAGCAGGGTTCCCAGAGCCAGACCCTCTGCTGTCCCCGAGGTTCCGGCCGGACATGGGACGGGGTGGTGGGGCGTCCACCCTGGCCTTGTTTGGGGAGCACGCAGCCCCTTCACACTGAAGACAACACAGTGCCCTCCCCCGCACCCCTCTCCCCCCTCCTGCCACAAGCCGCGAGCAGAGGGGTCGCAGGCTGGATCCCACGCCGACCGCCTCCCGGGCCCTAGGGACAAGCTGCAGGCGGCACCGTGCCCACTAGGCGCTGGGGCCGCGGTGGGCACGCGGAATGGGAGCCGGCGCGCCGGAGCCGTGGGGAGGCAGCTCCCGCTCCGCGCAGGACGCGGCTCTCTGGCGTCTGCGCGGTCCCAGCGGAGAACCGGCGTGGAGCTGAGACTGGCTCGGGGGCCACACACAGGCAGACGGAGGGACAGGCACGCTCAGGTCAGAGGAGACACAGCAGCGGGACACCCCTTCCCGGGGGCACGCAGACACACGCAGGGGGACAACGCACCTCCCACATGACACACACGAGTGCACACAGACCCGGCAAAGGACACCAGCCTCCCGGGCCCTTCCCCAGACGGGGTAGATGAGAGAGGCCCCACGTGGGCAGCTCCTGTCCCTCCCTTGCAGGGACCTCGCTAGCTGTCCCCGGCACTCGTCCGTGTCCCCACCTCTGGACCGTGGGCCCCAGACTGGTGAGGAAGGCTGAGCCTGGATTTCCACCCCCGAGTGGCCATCATCACCTGGCCTGTACCTGCACCCAAGTCTGCAAAACGGGGACAAAGGCGCGGTTGTGGACAGACGGGGTCCCACCCAGGAGGAGTCTGGGGAACCCCACCCGAGGTGGACAGGCAGATCCACGAGCCTCGGCACTTCCTGCGAGCAGGCTGACCCACGGGGTTCCCTCAGCCTCAGAGCCGTGCCAAGAACCGCCTCGCCTGCCGTCGCCAGCGCGTCACAGAGCCTTGGACCACAGCCCGGGTGGCGCATTCTGGGGCGACTTCTGAGTCCAGGGGGCGCGGGCAGGGAGGGGGGACGGAGCCAGCTCTGGGGCTGGAGCGCCCCGCGCCCTGCCTCCCGGGGTGCTGTGGTCCGCGGAGGGCCAAGCGGCCTCATCCGTGGAGGGGGCTGATAGAGCCAGGAACCAGGACCACGCAGGGAAACCTCCCACCCGGCACCTGCACATAGTAGGTGCTCAATAACGGTGCCACCGTCCTGCGCAGCCCGCGGTTTGCTTTGCGCCCAGCCAGGTTCACGGTGGCGCGGGCTCGCCGCCCTCCAGTGGGCTCTGCGGTTTGGAGACGCGCCCGCGGCTCTCGCCCAGGGCAGCTACACGACAGTTGGCACTACATTTGCTGTCCAGATGCTGCTGGGGGACAGGACTCATTTTTCATTTCAGGGCCACCTAGATGGAGCTCCAGGGGACAAATGTTTTTCAGAACTCAGGCTGGAAAAATCTGTGCGCTTCCCAGAGCACTGAGTGACGACCGCCTTTGATGGAGCCTTGTCCTAACGGAGGGGTCCAGGAACACTGCTCCTCCGTTCAGCCCTCAGGACGGTCCTCTCCGGGCTGTTTCGCACATCTCTGTGCACCTCAATGGGAAGAGAACTGGGAAGCCCTATCCTAGGGGAGAGTGAGGGCAACAAAACTAATCCTATTTCCCTTTTCACCTTGGCTGCCAGGAATCACACAGCCAAATTCTAGACACCAGTAGACGTCGTCATGCAGGACCTATTGGTCTGAAAATTTCTGTTCCACTTTTCTCCCTGTTGTTCAGTTCTTATTATCACTTTCATTTGCTCTAACCTGGGAGACTTTTGGGGGTTTGCATTTCACTTGATTTTGTTGTGTCTTGACCGTAAGCTGAGGTAATCATTCATGAAGTAAAGCAGGGCTTGAAACAGACCCAGCTGCCTCTGCTGAAGCCCCACACGGCTCTCCAGGGGGCACCAGGAGCAGCACCCCCACTTCTCCCTGAGGCCATGCGCCTCCAGAACCTGGGCTGGAAGCTGTCCTTGGAAGCTCCCACTCTCCGAGGACACGTGGTCTCACAGCACGGAGCGAACTTCTGACTCACGGAACACCCGGTCCGGTCCTTCGTTCTTGGTGACACGGAAGCCGAGAGAGGGTGGATGGCAGGTCCGGGGTCCCGCAGCAGGGCAAGCCCCCGCTCTCCACCCCTGGCTCCCCATGAGGCAACGGTCTCTTGGGTGGAGATTCTGCATAAATATGAGATTAATTTATTCTTATTGGTTGAGCGTCAGTTGCCTTGGCTAGAGGCTTTGGGGCCGGGATGAAAACCGTAGACGGCCGGATGTTTCTGCCCACAAAGCCCATCAGCGGTGCGAGAAACCCCGCCTGGAACCAGCCACCGGCCTCACCGCGGGCCGGTGAACACCCTGCCAGGGCCACCGGCAAAGCCCGCGGAGAGGCCGGCCGCGGCTCCGAAGGAGAGGAGACCCCAGCCATCACACCCTCTTCCCTTGCTCGTGTCGGGCAATGCGGAATGCTGCGTGACACGCTGCCAGTGCTCACGTGCTCACACTCACACGGCAAGTCCACTCACGCACCCACGCACGCACACGCGCACACACAGAGCACATTCATACATGCGTGTGCGCTGACTTACGTGAACATACGTGCGTCACACAGATGTACAGAATCGCATGCACGCGAGCTCACACTCACACACATCTACATGCTTTCACATGTGCATGCAGAACACTCGCATGCATGCACACGCTCGCACACACAGGTGCGTGCATGCTCGCGTGTGTACACACGCTCGCACACACAGGTGCGCTGTCTCATGGTGGCCGCAGTCCCTCCGGGCCGTCCCCAGCCGTGAATGCAGAGGCCGGAATGGGTGCTCGGCTCCCAGGCTGTGGGGGTCTGGGGAGGCAGCGCCCTCAGCCCAGCAGCCGGAGTCTGGTGAGGGCTGAGCCTCGCTGTCAAACACACTGGCAGCTGGAAAGCAGAGCCTGCCAAGCCCGAGAGAGCTGTGGCACTTTTCGGGGCTGTGCAAACAGCCGCATTGCACTCTGACCCTGAGGGCTGCCTTCACACCCGCCTCCCACGGGAGCCGAGGCCTCCAGACCCACACACACCTTCTCCCCGCCCCACCCAGACTCCCCCCCTCCAAGACCCCACCCAGCGCCCCTCCCAGCACCTCGGGGCTCCCGCCCCCAGGAGCTTGTGAAGGATCCCGGCGGCATCTCCTGGGGGAAGGCCCTGGGCCTCCCGCACGGCACGGCCCACCCCTGCATGTGCCGAGCCACGGACACCCCTCCTCTCTGCGCCCACCCAGGCCTGGGACCAAATCCTACAGAGAAGGTGGATGGTGAGGGATCAGGGCCCCGGGGAGGCTCTGGAGAAGCTGGAAACATCGCACCAGCAGCGCCGGCCGGGGGTGCAGGGAGGCAGCCCCGAGGCCCACCTCGGTCTGGGGAACTCAGGGCCGCGGGTGGTGCAGCAGAGGACACCCGTCCCCTGAGAGCAGCAGGGGTCCCCGGGACCGTCCTCCCCCTCCCTGGGGTGCACGGTGAAGGGCCACAGATTCTATCTTCACAGCAGCCCTGAGAGCTGGGGGACGTGTCCCCGCTATGCAGGGGAGGGGGCGCTGAGACCCAGGACCTGTGGGACCCCCTGGCCACACACTGGGGGGATCAGAATGAGCCCCGACCTCCACTGCTCACCACCTTGGACCCCAGCCTCAAATGAAGGCCCCCAGGCCCACTTCCGCGTGGGGAAGCCCTGGCCGCCAGCAGGTGCGCCCCTGCCCTGGGCTCCCCAGCTGTCCGCCAAGAAGGACGGGCCAGCTCTGTCCCTGAGAGGTAGGGGCGCCCTGCCGGGGAGCAGAGGGGAGCTCCCTGGGGAGCTTAGCCCTCAGGCCTGAGGGGTGCTGGTTTGGAGAGAGAGGAGGAGCGGGGAGCTGGTGGCGGGCCGGTTCTCAGAACCAGAAGAGACAGGAGGGATCTAGAGTCTGCAGGGGAGGGACCCGGAGCCAGCTGTCCCCACCACGCCAGCAGCGGGGTCTCTCCGCGTGCCCGAGGGGAGCAGCCCCTGCACCCCTGCATTCAGGCGGACGTGCGGGAAGACGCCACCCGGCTTGCTGGGCGACCCTGGGCACGGCACTCCCCGTCGGGGACTCGGTTGTGCCCTTTATAAAAAGAGGAGGGGCTTTGTGAGAGGCAGGGGGCAGCAGGGGAGGAGGGACGCGGGAGGAGCCGGCGGCCGCTGGGCCAGGAGGGAAAGTGACGAGCAAAAGCGAAGCTTAAACCCTGTGGCATCCACACTGGGGCAGAGGCCGGGGCCGGGAGGGGGGGCAGGTGCAGCGCGGAGAACACCCCTCACGGATGGGCTTCGAGGGGACGCTGGGCCCCGCGCTGCGGAGGGCACTGCTGGCCGGGCCTGGGGGCAGGGCACCCAGAGACCCAGAGCACCCAGCCAGGCCGCAGGAGCGGGCGGTGGGTGGGCCTGACAAGGGGGCAGCTCCCAGTCGAGCAGGAGGGGCTGCACCAGGACCCCCACTGGGCTGCCCCCGTGGAGAGAGACAAAAGGACCATTCACAGTCCACCTTCTCGGGTGGTGTTGGGGGCCCTGTCGCCCACCTGGGCCTGTGCGTGTGCGGTGGGCGGGCACGTGTGTGCGTGTGCACCTGGCTGTGAATGTGCTTGCATGTGCACCTGTGCGTGACTGCACAGGGCGGGGCTGCGATCACAGGCGTTGGGGAGCTCCCCGCTGTCCAGGCAGAGTCCTGGCCCCAAAGCCCCGCTGGGCAGGACTGCGAGGGTCCTCCAGGGGGGTCTCCCACCCCGGCTCCCTCCTGGGCAGGGCTGGCCGGATGGGCCTCTGGGTGGATCCCTGCCAGGTGTCCTGGCTCGCACTGCCCCCCAGTGGCCATCCTTGAAACCCAGGGACTGGGGCTGGAGTGGACAGAGAGCTGGCCCGCCACGCCCCAGAGTAGCCCAGGCCACAGTGCCCTCCGGTCAGGGGACACCAGCCCTATGGGGCCCTCAGGAAAATGGCAGGTGCTCTGGCCTTAGACGCTGGACCACCCAACACAGTGCCCTCTGCTTCCATGGCCGTCCAGAGGAGGCGCCAGCCCCTCGGCCACCTCCAGGCGGGCCGCTGACCGGCCTTCCAGCACGCCCACGAGAGCCACCTCCCGCTGCCAGTGGCTCCCGGCGGCCTGGCCCGGTCACACGCCTGCCCCAGACCTGGGCTGCCATCTGGGTTACCACAGCGGGGGGGCCTTACTCCTCAGATGTCATGTGAGTTTGGGACTCCAAGGTCCGATCACAGCGCCCCACGTGGCAGCCTCGCAGGGGTTCCGGACAAAAATGTGAGTTTCTGAGAAACGTGGACTCTTTGGGACGTACCTATCCTAAAACATCATGTGCTGTTCGTTGGAAATTCAAGCGTATCCGGCGTCCTGCGTTTCACTCGCCGAATCCGGTGACAGTAGCATGGCCTCTGCTCGGGCTCTCGGTGCCTGGAATGTCACCTCTCCCAGGAAGCCTTCCCTGATTGCACAGGACAGGGACATATCTGTGCCTCTAGATAGTCACCACCCTGGGCACAGAAACCCCGGTGGACTGCGTGGGCATGCGAATAAAACATTTCTATATTTTCATATAACGTATTGGATTATATGTTAATAGTATATATTTATTTATATACTTTTACTTATAGTACATTTTATTATGTTTCGTATTATATGATATGTAATTATAGATGATCATAATTAATTATAACATAATTAACTATATTACAATTCCATTTTATATATAATTATAATGTTATACATTATATATTGTAGCTAACATGTATTATAACTAATTATAACAAATATATATCAATAATATAATTAATGTAATGAATTATATTGTTATGTTAATAGAAGTATATTATACATTATTATATCATATAGAACATATCATATACATCACATCTATTTTAATATTTAAATTTTAACTAATAATATAATTAAATATATTTTAAAATAACACATACTATGTAATAATATACAAATATATTTCATGTAGATCTATATAAATAAATATAAAAATATGGGGGAAAAGCCGAGTTTTGAATACAGACTGCATATTAATTAAAATCGCTCTATCGGAGTTGGATAATGGAACCGCGATTGTGCAGGGAACGTCCTTGCGCTCTGGAGAAAAGCGCCATATGTTGGGTTAGCGCTGTGAGCCACCAGGCCTGGAGGCTCCAGATGTCACCCGCGTCAAGGTCCCTCTGCACAGGACAGCGGGAGACGGCGGCTGGACCTCGGACGGACGATACCTGAACAGAGGCACGCTTCTGGAAACGAGTGGGTGTCGCCTGGCCTGGGACAGAACTGGGGAGGGGGCTCCTGAGGTGAGACCCCGTCCAGAAGAGGAGAGTAGAGGGGAGAGGAGCCCCAGGGCCTGCGGAGGGGATGGGAAGGCGTGACCCAGCGGTGGGCAGGCCGGAGAGCAGAGGCGGGGGACGCGGGCTCAGCTGGCCTGGCTGTGGCTTTGCTCCCATCCTCCGGGGACCAGATGGGAAGATGGGTACGGGACGGCTACAGCGAGTGCCAGCGAGCTCAGGGCTCCAGTCCGGACCCCCAGCACCTCAGGAAGCCCCGTTCCTGCTGGGAGGCAGGGGCACCACAGTGGGCGAGTGAGGAACCAGACCAGCTCCGGCTTTGGGACGCGCCATCTGCCCTGAACCGCAGGTCCCAGGCCAGCCTGAGGGTTCCCGTGTGCACAGAGCAGCGGGGTCACCTTACTCCCCTGCGTGAAGTGATAAAGAACCAGGGCCCAGGAGGGGGCGAAAGGGTCCCCCGTGTCAGTGCCCGCGGGCTACCGTCGCGAAGGACCACGCACGGTCTCGTCGTTCTGGGGACCGGGTGCCTGAAATCGGTCACACCCCTCTGGAACCTGTGAGGAAGGACCCTGCCTTGCGTCCTGGCTTCCGGTGGCAGCTGGCAGTCCTGGGCCATCACCGACCCCCAGGCTGTCAGCCGTCCCGCGATCTCCACCCCCGCCCCTGCCACCACGCCCCACGCAGCCTTCCCCGTCTCCCCGTGTCCCCACGGCAGCCTCTCCCTGCCTCTCTCTGAGTTTTCTGTTCTTGTAGGGACGCCAGTCGCAGTAGATCGGGGTCCCCCCGACTCCAGGGCCTCCTCGGCTTGATTCGACCAGTGACATCTGCAGTGGCCCTGTTTCAACATAAGGCCACGTTCTGAGGTCCTGGGAGTTAGGACTGCAACATATCTTTTTGGGGGGACACGAACCAACCGTGACACCCCTCCCCCTTATTCGCCCCCTCCACCTCCGCTTCGAAAACCTTCCTGATGAGCGAATCGATCGCACGTTCCAGCTTCCGAAAGAGACGGAGTCCCAGGTGGAGACGGCGGTGCGTGTGCAGGGAGAGCCCAGCCCAAGGCGACAGCACCCCTCGACCCCGGGGCCCGGGTCAGGGCCGAGGTCCAGCTCCGCCACAAACCACTGAGGCGGGCCATGGGACGATGGAGACCGCCATGCAGATGGCGGGGGGGTGCCGATGAGGCCGAGAACCGGGTCGGGCCGACAGCACCCAGCAGAGCTGCAGGCGCCGGCCGCGGGGTGGCCGGGCGGGTGACGGCACCGTGGTCCTGTCTTCTCCCCGACCCTTTGTGGGTTTTCCAGAGTCGCAGCCGTGTCCTGCGTGCGGGGAGACCCAGCTCTTCGTTCCGAGCAGGTGCACGGCGACTAGTCCAGGAATTGGGGGATCGACAAGAGTATTCTTCGCCGCATCTCAAAAGGGGTCTCCAATGAAACGTCTCCAATCCCGTATTCAGACCCACGCGGATGCCGCGTCCTTTCTCAATGACCCTCCAGGAGCCATTTTCATAATTACTCACAAGGTTTCTGTCGGCTCGCCGCTCGCCAAGCGACAGCTGGCATTTTCGGTGACATTTCGCTGTTCCGCGGGGACACCTCGCTGGCGAGCACCCAGGGGCTCTGGCACACGAGCCGCGGGCAAGCCGCGCTTGATGAATGAACGCACAGATAAATCCACACACAGGGCCGTTCATCATGGGCCGCGCTGCGGCGGCTGCCTGCCACCCACGGGTCCCCGTCCTCCGACGGGGCCCGGAGGGCGGGACTCGCTGCTCGTTTGTCCTCCATCCCTGGGCGCTCCCAGGATGCGGGATCCTCGTTTCCTGAATGAAGGAGTCCGTGAAAACACATCTGCAGAAATAGGAATATTTACGCCCATCCTACAGATTAGACCACCAAGATCATGAGTGACACCCACACAGCTCCAGCGTCGGGACCCAGCTCCGCCCTGGCACCAGGCCAGGAGGCTCTGCCGGCCAGCGAGGTGGTCTGCCCAGCTGTGCGTCTCCGGGGCGTGGCGGGTGCAGGGCAGAGCCCGAGAGCCTGGCCCCTCACGGCCCTGGGCGCACCATCCTGCCCTGGGCTCGGATGCCTGGTCCTTTGGAACACACCGCCCTGAGCCACCGGAAGTGTCCAGTGTGGGGACAGGGCCCTGTCCAGACGAAAGCTCACCGCCCGCTGCGGGAGGCGAGGCCACCTCCCCCGGGGATAGGTCCGTCCCACTTGTATTTAAGACGTGGCACACGTGCATGCACCTTTGCACGTGTGTGCCCTGCATGCACCTTCGCACGCGTGTCCCCCGCGTGCACCTTCACACACGTGTCCCCCGCGTGCATGCACCTTCGCACGCGTGTCCCCCATGTGCATACACCTTCGCACACGTGTCCCCCGCGTGCACCTTTGCATGTGTGTACCCTGTGTGTACCTTTGCACGCGTGTCCCCCGTGTGCATGCACCTTCGCACACGTGTGCCCCGCGTGCCCAGCTGCAGAAGGGGACACACGGGTCTGGGCGTGTCGCCTCTCGGAGCTCCAGAGGGGACAGGCGTCCGACAGGCCCCCTCTTTGCAGCCCGCTCCTCCCGAGAAAGGACTTCGGAATGCAGGTGATGGAATGTGACAAACCCATCGACAGGTCCTCCCCGCCACACACGCGCCCCGTTTTTCCTTTGCAGAAAAAGTCAGTTTCAGGAAAAAAAAAAAACCCTATCCATTAATGACTAAGTCCATCGCCTGTTCCAGCTACCTGGAAGGACCGAATTAAAAGATGCGAAATTCACTGGATTTTAGAAAATTCCCTAAAACACTCACATTTCACCCAAACCACCGGTGCCAACAGTAGGGATCCCCGCCAGGTCCGGGGGTGAAAGACACAGCTGGGTTCAAGGTGTGCTTTTGAGACACGGTGACTTAGTGAAGTCGCCGTCCCTTTCGAAACCTGTCCCTTGCTTGTGGAAAGAGGCTTATGCTCCCAGGGGCCACCTACGGGGGTCAGGAAGGAAACGGGTGGACGGGGCGACCGGGAATCTGGGTGCACGGGCGCTCTCCGGCGAGCTTGCTCTGATGAGGACAGGAGGTGTCATTAAGTCAGAGGCCACTGCCCTCTCCTCTCCTATCCCCTGCCTCCAAGAGCTGTGGAAGACCCAGGAATCGTCCATCCTGAGGGAGAAACCGAGTCTCAGAGAGGCTGAAGGGCCCCCCAAATGTCCACATCCCCCTCCCAAGAACCTGTGGATGTGGAGAGGAGCTCAGCCGAGGCGGCCGAGTGGAGGGTCATCCCCTTGGGTCATCGGGTGGCCCCCATCTCATCACAGGAGGGGCGGGGGAAGGCAGGGGGGGGCAGTGGGGCGGGGGGCAGCGGCTCTCTCAGCTGTGACCACAGAGATGAGGTGAAGGGAGAAGGGTCAGAGGGCAGTGTCACTGCCGGCTTGGAAAGCGGAGGAAGCGGCCACAGGGCACGGAGTGCGGGCGCCCCTGGGAGCTGGGAGAGGCCGGGAGGCTGACCCCAGAGCCCCCGGAAGGACCCGGCCTGTGCTCTGAGCTCAGCCCGGTGAGACCGGGTCGGACTCCAGCCCCCAGCACAGCACGGGACAGCCGTGTGCCGTGTGAAGCCACTCCGTGCGTGGGAACGTGCTACAGCGGCCACAGGAAGCCAGCCCAGCTTCCCAAGTGACAAAGTCCACGTGGCAGCGAGAGCCGAGACTCCACGGCCCGCCCCCCGGCTCCCGGCTCCCGGCTCCCGGCCTCCGCTCGGCCTCAGCCTCAGCCTCAGCGTTCTGCACGTCTTTCTCCCCAAAGGTGGTCGGAGCAGCCACCAGGTCCCCATCCCTCGCAGTCCAGAGCACAACCACCCTCACGGTCATTTCCAGCAGCCATGCTCGCTCATTCATTCATTCATTCATCATTCGTCAGCAGATATCTGCCAAGCGCCTCCTTTGTCCCTGGTACCGGGGACACAGCCACGGCAGTCACACAGGATTGCTGCCCTGTGGCTCCCCCTTCATTACATCATCTCAGTTCGAAGCCAAGCCCTGGAGGTCCCCAGACGCCCCGGGCCCCAGATGCCCCGGGCGGCCTCCGACCATGAATGCAGACGAATCCAGCGCCATCTCCCCCCAGGACGGCTCACCATGCAGCAGCGAGAAGGAAGGAAGCACCCACAGGCGCCAGGTGGGGGTCGAGTGACAGTGAGAGGCTGGAGGAAGGAAGCTGGATGTGAAGGCCACACGTTGTGGGGCGCCCTCTGCAGGAAGGGTCCGGACAGACACGTCCGCAGAGACAGGAGACAGCTCCGTGGTGGCCAGGGGCCAGGGGGCGGGAGAGACGGGCAGCGGTGGCCTCATAGGTCTGGGGTCTGACTGTCGGGGTCCTGCAGAGACCCCGAACCAGCGGGTTCACAGAGAGGGATGCAGTATGGGCTCCCACGACCTGAGGTCTGGGAGCTGGACGCCAGGGAAAGCTGGTGGTGCCATTCCCCCCGGGAGGCCAGGGACGAGGACCAGGGCCCCCCGGGGGCGAGACAGACGGCGTCCCCGCTCACGCACCGAGAGTGCACTCGCCTCTCCTCTGCCACGTCCTCCTGTCCACGCGCTCAGCGGACGGCCCGGCGTCCACCCTCGACAGCGAGGGCGTCTTCCCCCAGCCCCCGACCCCAGGGCTCGGCCCCCTTGTGGCCCCCCATGGACGATGCACCCAGAGATGACGTGTGACCAGCCCACGGGGCACCCCCGTGGCCAGGCACGTGGACGCATGAGATCAGCGGCCGGGGGTTTCCGTTCGCGGTGATGAAGGCGTTTCAGAGCACAGAGGGTAACGTATCTGATGCCCTCAAATTATAGCCTGGACCAAGACGGAACATTCTAGGCTCCATGAAGTTAGCACGCGCCCGTGGGCGAGGCGTTCCTCAGCCCCGCCCTCCGGAGTGACAGTCTGAGGAGCTGATCACGCCCCCCCCCCCTCACCACCCGTTTTCACACGGTTTATCACCCCCGCTGTTCATCTTTGTAATTCTGCCCCTCTGAGAGCCCGGCGGCGGGCGGGGCCTGCCACCGGTGATTGGAAAGGAGTTGGAAACACACCAGGACCGGGAAGCAGGGTTCAGAGCGAGCAAGAGTGCGTCTGAGTGCCGTGCACCCACCATGGCGGGGCAGGGGGCGGCGTCTGAGAATAATTTGGGGAACACAGGACATGGGGAGACTGTACCCCTTACACTCACACCCCAGATACCACTAAGATATCAAGACGATATAGATTTCGTGATTTATCCAACGCTGGGCAGGGCGGGGAATACATGCGTCCAAGATTTTCACGAGACAATTTAAACATTTGTCTAGAAGACGGACCACAATTTTGAAATGACCGTGGGGGGGACAAACAATCTCAACCCACGTCTTACGGGAAGCGCCTCCCTGTGGGGGTTCCAAGCTTTGTCTTCACGTGGCACCATGTCCCCCGGGCCGGCCTGGCCCAGGGACAGGCTGTGTCCCTTGGCTCAGAGAAGGGCAGGGTCAAGACCACACGCGCCGGCCCACCCCGGCCGGCTCCTTCGAGACAGCCGATCGCTTTAAATGAAGCCGGCCCTCTCTGCAGCTAATGCGAGGACGGCGAGATCAATCGGGTACACAGAAACAGATTACCAAGCAGGTGGCTTCGGGCTAAAGATAAACTGTGTCCTCATGTAACTCGGGAGAGTGGGATGCAGACAGCTCCTAACGTGCAGAGCGAGGCTGTTCAGGCACTTACTTCTGCCGGGAGCCCAGGCTGGCGCGCGGCCCCAGGCGCCCCCCACGCGCCCCGGGCGCCCCGGACGCCCCGGGCCCTGGAGGAGCTGTCGGTGCTGAAGGTGCGAGGCCAGTGCTGCCACCGAGACCGCTGTGCTCAGGGCTGGGAGGTCACGCCCTTGTCCTTCTGGGGCCGGGCAGGACAGGGCAGCGCCCTCGCTGGGGGTCCCCCCATCTCCCCCCGACATCGGACCTGGAAGATCCCCCTGGAACAAACCTGCCGGCCACAGAGTTCTCCAGCTTCTCGTGTCCCTGCTACGCGTGGCCTCTGTCCACAATGTCAGCCCTCGGGGCGTCTGTCCTCTCCCCACATTCTATTTCTTCCCCCCTCCCCCACCGGAAGCAATGACAGATTCGTGGGAAGGTGCAGAAATAGTTCAGAGAAGTCTCGGATACCCCTCGCCCGATTTCCCCAGGGATGACAACGTCCATCGCTACGGTGCAGCACCCTGGTCGGAACCTGGCCCAGGTGCGACCCACCGGCCTCACTCAGACTTCACGGGCTTCCCAGGCCGCCCTCCTCCTCCTCCTCCTCCTCCTCCTCCTCCTCCTCGTGGTGGGGCCGCTGTGGCCAAACCCCGCGGGGGAGTGTGGTGGGGTGGGGTGGGGGAGGGACGCTCAGACAACAGACACAGCTCACAGTTCCCGAGGCTGGAAATTCGAGCTCAGTTCCCGATGAGGGTTCCCCCTGAGCTGCCTGCCGAGGGCCATCTTCTCGCTGTGTTACACAGGGGGGAGAGACAGTTGAGACCGAGGGTCCTTACGACTTTGACTCCATTTAGCCTGAAACCGTAGCTCTAGAAATCCCACTTCTCTCTCTCTCTCTCTCTCTCTCTCTCTCTCTCTCTCTCTCTCTCTCTCTCTCTCTTTCTCTCTCTCTCTGCCCCTCAGAGGTCCAGCCTCTCCCCCGGATCATCAGCAACCCCCGGGGGCCCCAGAGGACGGTCGCCTGGGTCGCCTGGGCCTGACTGATGGTCACGCCGCCGGGACCTGAAGCTAGCATCTTGGCCTAAGTTATGTCTCAGCTCCTGAGCCCTTAGGTGGAACGACCCCCTGGCCACTTTCCCGTGAGACCAGACAGAGGGACGCCGGAGCAGACCTCAGAACTGTCCCCGAGACCCACAGGCGTGATTTATCGTCCTCACCCCACCTCCCGCCAGCCGGCTCCCTGCACGGCCCTGAACCCCTAAACCCAGGGCGAGTTCTGAGTTCGCCCTGTAGAATCTGTAACCCGCAAGCCGTTGGGAAGCCGGGTCTTTGGGACACGAGCGCCCCACCCTCTGGACAAGCCGTTCTCCCCCAAACCTTCGACACCGCAGACTCCTGCGCGTGAATTTCTGTTGGCCGGAAGGCGCAGGCAGACGGACTCGGGGGGTGAGGTCTGGGAGCAATATTTCTCTGAGGCCGTCTTTTATGAGGGACTAACCCCCAGGACAAGGGCTCCTCCCCTGGGGACCTGATCACCCAAAGACCCCCCACTTCCTGACACCATCACATTGGGGGTTGGGACTTCAACACATAAATTTTGGCGGGGACGCAAGCAGTCTTAACATGCGCATTCCTTGTGTGTGCACACATGCGTGTGTATGTGCATTCTGTGTATGTGCACATGTGTGTGCATTCTGTGTGTGAACATGTGCATGTGCATTCGCTGTGCACACGTGTATATGCGCATTGTGTGTGCACATGTGCTTGTGTATGTGCATTCTCTGTGCACACATGTGTGCGCATTGTGTGTGTGCACATGTGTGTGCATTGTGTGTGCACATGTGCTTGTGTATGTGCATTCTCTGTGCACACGTGTGTGCATTGTGTGTGCGCACGTGCATGTGTATGTGTGGTCTCTATGTGTGCACACATGCGTGTGTATGTGCATTCCTTGTATGTGCACACATGCGTGTGTATGTGCATTCTGTGTGTGCGTGCATGTGCGTATGTGCAGTCTCTGTGTGTGCACACGTGTGTATGTGCATTGTGTGTGTGCACACGTGCGTGTGTCTGCATTCCTTGTGTGTGCACACGTGCGTGTGTATGTGCAGTCTCTGTGTGTGCACATGTGCGTGTGTATGTGCATTCTGTGTGTGTGCACACATGCGTGTGTATTTAGTTCTGGGCAGTATCATCCCAAGGTAGGTTTGTGTAACTACCAGATACAGGTCGTGGCCACGATCCAGATACTGAATCATTCCGTCACCATGAGGATCTGTCACCGCGAGGATCCCTCTCGCTCACCTTTATTGTCACGCCCGCCGCCCTCGCCCCACCTCTAATCCCCCGCGGTCCCTAACCCGCCCTCCGGCTTCCTCGTTTGGAGACTGTCGTGTGTACCTTTTGGAGGTGGCGTCTCTCGGCACAGCGCCCTCGAAGTCCCTCCTCCTCGGTGTGTGTCCCTGTGGCTTGTTCCTTTTCACTGCCGAGTGGAGCAGTGTCCCGGGGCCCGCCGTGCCACGGCCTGCGTCACTGTCCCCTCACAAAAGGCACTTGGGTCTCCGGCCGGGGCTGTCCCAGGGGAAGCCACTTCATCTTAGCCAGCATTGGGTGTTATCGCTATTTTATTATTATTATTTTTTTTAAAGGCTCCTCGAATGGTGGGCATTTGATGCTTTTCTTGTGATGCTTTTTAACTGGATGGCCAGCAGTGCCATCTCGTGTGGCTTTCGTCCACGGTGCTCGCGTGGCTGCCGTTCGTGCACCTTTTCTCACGAGCCCGCGTGCCGTCCGCACACCCCACGGCGAGAGGTCCCTTCCCGGTCCCGCCCATTTCCTAATTGGGTCGTTTGTTTTTAGGCCGTTGAGTTTGGAGAATTCTGTGCATACTGGGGACGCTCGTCTTTTGTCAGACACGTCCCCCGGTCTGTAGCTTGCTTTTCCACAGCCACGAAAGCTCCTAACTTGGATGAAGTCCAACCTATCATTTTTTTCTTGTAGGAACTGTGCGTCCGGGGACTCCCCCTCACCCCCAGACCCCGAAGCTTCCTCTTACGCGGTCCTTCTAAAAGTTTCATACTTTCACCTGTTTACACGAAAATCTTGGATCCGTTTTGAGTTTTCATATCGGATGTGAGGTTTTCAGGCCTTGGGGGGGTTCCAGTAGCTCCAGCCCCCGGGTGTTGACACCTCCCTGGTTTAATACACAGACGTTTTAACCGTCCACGCTCCCCACTCTGGACCCAGAGTCCTCGGCTGCTTCCGGAACCTCCAGATCCCTTTTGCCCCCCCCCGGGGGTCCCCTGCCGACTCTCCCTTCCCCCTCCAGAGGCCACTCTGCCTTGTCCACCCCACCCCTGGGAGACGCAGGCGCCTGGCCCGCCCCTGCCCCACTTCTGCAGGCCCACTCAGCGTCCACCCTGAGCAAAACGCAAGCCTGGGGAATCCTGGCAGGAACCCGTACGACGTGACAGCGTGTGCCCTTCTGGGGACAAGGCCCTGCCACACGTGCACGAAGCCAGCCGGGCCGCAAACCCCACGCTTTCCCGCAGATCTGCCTGGGTGCAGGGAATTCTGAGACCGCGCTGCAGGCTGCAGGCTCCCCGCGGGCCACACGCATGCGCATTCCTAAGCTCTCTCCTTGCAGGCCCCCCACCTCCCACGTCACGTCCTGCCCCCTTTCCCCTCGTGTCCCCACTTCGGAGAGTTCTGTCCCAAGCCCTGTGGCTTTCAGCCCTCCCTGTGGACATGACACAGAGCCAAGGGCGTGGCACGGGTCAGAGGTCATCCTGCGTCGACCACACGGGCCGTCGTCGGACGGTCTCCAAATGCAGTCACATTCTGGGGTGCCGGGGCTGGGACGCGAGCGACAATCTTTCAGGGACTCAACGCGGCCCAGCATAAGGGATGGAAGTTGCAGCTAAAGAATTTGAAAGTGAACTTGGAGTATAAACTTCATAAGAGCCTGCCCACCCCCTGCCCCCCGTCCCCGCCGTCCGCGGGGGCTGGAGCCCGTGGGCGAAGCCGCAGGACAGCGCGCGCGCTCGGCGAGACGGGGCGTGATGAGCCGCAGAGCACTTCACATCAAGTGCACTAATTCGCCCTGAAATTAGCCGGGTATTATTCATCACGATGATCCAGGAAAATTAGATAATTGTGGCCGGGGTGGACAGGCCCTCATTACCAGCTCACTCTCCGGCCCAGCACGCCGCGCTCGAGGGCCCTCGCTCAGCTCCTCGCCCACCGAGGTGATGGGGCTCATTATCGCGGACACTCGAGGAGCCTCTCCACCACGTCCAGACACCGCGGGGCTCGGACAGCCGCTCCCCGAGGGCCAGTGGGCGGCTGTCACCGTGCCATTCCCTCTGGACATGAGCCTCTTGAGTGTCCTGGGTCGTGACCACTCCAGCAGAGCCAGGGGAGGGGCGGGCAGGGGGAGAGGCGGGGGGAAAGTGATCAGAATCTTTCTCATCTCTCCACGTCCTGGTCAACTCAGAACTTTTAAAATTACTGGGGGCGGTGGGGGGGGGGATCTGGGGATGGAGCCCCCAGTGGGGGCCGGGGGGGGGTCTATGGGCTTCGGCAGGGTTATGCTACAGGAGCAAGCAGCCCCCCACATGTTTATGTCGCTCTCGCCTTTGGTGACTCCGCGGTCTCCCCGTTGTCTGCTGTGGGGCCTGGACAGACAGCATAGCCCCCTCTCTGGGGCATCGCTTGGCTTTGGGGCCAAGAAGTACCCACTGGCTCTGCAATCTGCTCTCTGAACGTGACCTGCAAGGCACACGCCTGGATGCCAGCGGGGTCCCAGTCAGCGATACCTTCGGCATCGACGGGCTGGAGAATGCCACCCTCCAGCTGAGAGGGACAGCACACAGTTGGGACGCTGTGACGATGCACAGGAAGGCTATGGGTGTGGCCCCCCCCCACCTTCCTCACAGCCCCCAGGGGAAGGCCAAGGGGCGGGCCTTGGAGAGGACAGGGTGGCTTTCTGGGAGCGTCCCCTGAGCTAGGAGCAGCCTTTGGGACCAACCTCCACGTCTCACTTATGTGTCTGTTTTTAAAATTTGCATCTTAGGTTCAGAGTTCATCATACGCCTGCCTTCACGGCACGTAATTGTCAATGGCCTGTTCCATCCGTGTCATTGGTCTTCCCTTTTTTTCCCCAATCCTCCCTGTCTTCCCCCTAAAGGCGCCACGGGAATGTTCTTGAATGCATACTGAACTTTGAAAACCATGTAGCTGTTGGGGAGTTTTATTTTTTGTAAGTATTGTTTCAGTGGTAGGTACATTTTGTTGTGCTATCAAGCTCCTGCTCCTTGCTGTCTTCCTTCAACAATACGCCATAGAAATCTGTCCCACGGGTGGCCACTGTGCGCACTGCGGGTCCGGTGGCCTCTGACGACCACACCGGGTTCCAGATTCTGCGTCTGGGCCCCGCTCTGCTGGGCGGTCTTCTCTACCCACGGGGCTGCGTCCGTTCACATATCCCTGTCCCCATGGCCCTGTCCCCGTGTCCCTGTCCCCATGGCCCTGTCCTCGTGGCCCTGTCCTCGTGTCCCTGTCCCCGTGTCCCTGTCCCCGTGTTCCTGTCCTCGTGTCCCTGTCCCCGTGTCCCTGGCCCCGTGTCCCTGGCCCCGTGTCCCTGGCCCCGTGTCCCTGTCCCCGTGGCCCTGTCCCCGTGTCCCTGGCCCTGTGTCCCTGTCCCCATGGCCCTGTCCTCGTGTCCCTGTCCCCGTGTCCCTGTCCCCGTGTCCCTGTCCCCGGGCAAGGGGACGATCGATCGTTGAGTTACAAACCACCCAGCGCCGTGTGCAACGTGCTGCCGGCCCGCCCCCCACTCCCGTGCTAGCGTCCCATTTCCTCCCATCTCTGCCAACGCTTGTGTCACCCCACGAACCTCACCAAACCGGCCGCTGATGATCACGTGTGCCGCGCCCCCCACGTGCCCAGTGGACCCGAGTATCTATCCCTTCGCACGCTCGTCAGCCTCCCGGAGTCTGGGTTCCTTACACGGCTCACTGTTTTCCGCGGGCCCGTCCATCTCTCGGATCTGTCAGGGCGCCTTGTATGTTCTAGATCGTGATTCCTTCCCGAGTCCGTGCTGTAAATATATTACCATCTGCCGCCCACCTGTTAGCCCTGGGTCTGCTTCCCATCGAGCGACCTCTTCCACACTGATATTGTCGGACCCGCCAGCAGGGTCTCCCGCGAGCTGTGCCGCGGGCCGCTCCTTATGTCCAAAGGTCGCGAGGGCGTCCTACGCACTTTTTGAAATTCATTTTGCGGTCTTACTCCTCACCCGCAGTACGTACGCGGGGTGACACGAGCACGTCCACCACGCACGTGGCACGGGGTGCTGGGACCCCATCTAATATCGTCTTCTGCGTAGTGAGTCGAATTTCCCTCTGCTGAGGATGAGTGCGATTTTTCCTTGCTCTCCGCTTTGGGACCCCACAAAGATCCTACAGGACTCTAAGATGACAAGCCACCGAGTGTGTGGCAGTTCGTGACACAGCAACGAGAATGAGTCCACTGTCTCTGCAGGGTGTCTGCCGGCCAGGTGACAGACAAGTCCCCCAGCACCCAACGCTGAGCCCTTCTGTTTTAAAAAATCAACTTAGCAGTTTGGACATTATGCCTTTCAGAATGAGTCTGACAACTTCAAGTGACCATAAAAATGGTCTCTCTCTCCATTTTCTTTAACGTTTCCTTTCTGTCTGTTATGAACTGAATATTTGTGTCCCGCATCCCCCCCTGCCCCAAATTCATCTGTCGAAGCCCCACCCCTCAATGTGATGGTGGGGGCTTTGGGGAGGTGGTGACTAGGCTTAGATGAGGTTATCCAACCAGGTCCTTGGGCCTAGTGTCCTTATCAAAGAGGCAGCAGGGAGCTTACGCTCTCTCTGCTGCCATGCAGGGGACACGGCAAGACGGCCGCCCTCGGAAAGCCAGGAGGGGTGTCACCAGAACCCGCCACGCTGGCACCCCGATCGCAGGGTTTCCGCCCCCCAGAACTGTGAGAAATTACATTTGTTTTCTAAGCCCTTTGCCCCCGATCTGTGGTGTTCTGTTACGGCAGCCCAAGCACACCGAGACAGAGTCCTTTAAATATTTTCATTTTATAAACTACGGCATAGGGAATAGAGTCAATAATATTGTAATAACTGGTATAGAGGGCCAGGTGGGTACCAGACACATCGAGGGGACCACTTCATAAGTTATATCAATGTCTAACCCCTGCGCTGTACACTGGAAACTAATATAAAATAATACTGAATGTCAACTGTCACCGAAAAATAAAAAATAAATATTTTCTTGTTCTCTTGCCACGATTTTCACAGGGGTTTTTTTGTGTGTGTGTCCTTTGCATTTTTTTTTTAATTTGAATTTTCTTCCATAAAGGTTTTCCACATGCATTTCCGGCTTAATTTCATAGTTTTTGTTCCTCTGGAGAACGTATCTTTTTTCTATTATATTTCTAATTGGTTAATAACCAGTGTAGAGGAAAGCCACTAATTTGAGGAAATTGATCTTACATTCGGCAGTCTTGCTAAGCTCTGTTATTAGTGGCAGTCACTTTCCAGTTCGTTCCGGTGGGTTCCGTGCAGATGACACGGACTCTGCACGTGACGACAGCGGTGTCTCGTCCCTCTGCCCTCCCTGCCCCTTCATTTTCTCACCTGACAGCATCAGCCACGGCCTCCCGTGTGAGCCTGAGCCGCTGTGTCCCAGCACTGCAGGAAATGAGTCTGAAGTTTATCTACATAGACAGCAGTGGGCTTTCTGTAAACTTTTAATACGCACCGTCCTTAGCGCACTGAGAATGCTCATGTCTATTTAGAGTTTCCGGAGAACTTTTTAAAAATCACAAAATGATGTCAAACTTTATTATTTTGTGGCATCTTTGAATCCAAAATTATCTTAAATAACCTCGATAGAATTTCTGTTAAATCGTTCTTGCTTTCCTAGAATAAATTCGACTAGATCATTTTTGAAAATATACGGTAGGGTTCATTAGTTAGCAGCTTATTTGCTGTTTTGCCTGTTTATGTAACTGAAATTGACCCCCTTTTTTTTTTTTATTGGCCCAATCTGAACTTGGAATAAATGTTATTGTAGCCTCATAAAACGAGATGGGAAGGTTTCCCTTATTTTGAGAACTTCTCTACGAGTATTTATTTACCCGATCCTTTACTATTTTGTAGACCTTTCTCTTAAAACTCTCTCCTAAAAGCTTTCCATGAGAATTTTTTGGAGGGGAAAGACTTTGATGGCTATTTCAGTTTCTTAAGAGCTGAAGTTTATGTCATTCCAAGCTTCTCGGTCTTAGTACTTTATTTTTGAGTGGATCTCTCAGTAGAAATCTCACAGGCCTAAAAAAGAGTGGGATGATATATTCACATATATCATTTTCTAAGAGGAATATTTTCAGTGAGAGTTATGCTTATTGATTTATCTAGTTTTTGCCAGTTTCGTCGGTTGTGGCTTCACATATTCCACTGTTATCTTTTTTTAAAAAAAATATATGCTCAGGATTGTTATATTTTTTCCATGATACTCTTTTTATTGAGGTACAGTATATTTAAAATTAAATGTACAGATTTTAAGGACCAGTTGGATGAATTTGGGCAAATGTGTACACCATGTAGCTGATGCCCAAGTCGAGATGGAGAATGTTTTTGTCACCCCAGAAGGTCACCCCATGGCCCGCTGTACCTGCTGTTCTAATGTGACCTCAGTCACACGTTTGCCCGCTGTGGGACTTCCGGTGAATGGAATGGTGCTCGGACTTACTCATGCGACATAATGCTTGGTCTTTTCACTCCCATGGTGGCACCTGTGAGTCACCCACTCCCCTTGGCTGCGGAGTCGTTATCCATTCTCTCTATTTTTAAATCCATTTTTTTAAAAATCCATTCTTTGGTTGATGGGCGTTTGAATCATTTCCGATGTTGAGCTATTAGGAATAAAACTGATATGAATCACACATCGATTTTACAGTTTTACGTGTCCACATCTCTTCGGGAAGTACCTAAGAGTGGGAGTGCTTCATCACTGGGTAAGTATGCGGTATTTTTACAGAAATTATTACAGAACTTTGCAAAGTGGTTGCAGCATTTGATACCTTCACAGCCATTTGTGAGAAGCCCAACTGTTCCACGTCCCAAGTGATACTTGACGTTGTCAGCTTCTAATTTTTGTCATTCTGTGGGCACAGAGTGGATTAAACTCATGGTGGTGGTAAACAGCATTTCTCTGATCACTAATAATGCTGTGTGCCTTTTCATAAACATATTGGCCTTTGAATATCTTTTTTCTGTGTGAAATATCTATGCAGATTTTCTCACATTTTACAGAGCTATCTTTTTAGTTTTGTTTTGTAGGAGCTCTGTATATATTCTAGACATAAGTCCTTTTCCAAATCTATCCACTGTAAATATTTTCTCCCAATCTGCTGCTTGCATCTTCACTTTACTAAAGAAGGCTTAATGAGCAGAGCAGAAATCTTTACTTTTTCTCATTTTTTTTTCTTGTATGGTTAACCCTTCTGGGGAACCTCTGTAAAAATGTGCTTGAGACCAAGGCCTCAAAGATATTTTCCAATGAAGTTGCTTTTAAATTTAAGTCTACCATCTACATCAAAATAATTTTTATGTGGTATGAGGTTGGAGTCGAGATTCATTTTCTTCTTATGGGTATCGAGTTGTTCCGGGATCATTTGTCGGAAAGAGTTTTCTTTCCTTGTAGAGTGATGCTGGCACTTTCATCCTATTTCAGGGGGTCATCCGTGTGTGGACCTAAGTCTATATTTGTTACATTGATCTGGTTATCTAACCACATGCCACGATGCTACTGGAATAATTATGGTAACATGAAAGCCATTCTTGGAACCCAGTGGTTCATCGACATGGTTTATCTTTTACATGCTTGCGCTGGCTATTCTAAGTCCCTTGTATTTCCATATTGTTGAACAGCTTTATGGAGATATAACAACTAACATACAACTGTATAATCTGATAGGATTTGATATACATATATACATGTGAAACCATCACCACAATCGGGAACATGAATACACCCATCATCCCTAAAAGTTTACTTCTTCTTAATAAATTCATATTTCTAGTTTGAAATGTTCCTCTTTACCTTTGGAAGAATCCATTTACATCCAGTGTAACTATGGATATGGTGAAGTTTAAATAAACATTCTTCCTATTTAATTTCCATTTGTTCCTCTTGTTCTTTTTCCATTCCTCTCCTCCCGCCTTAATCAAATATATCCAGTAATCCAATCTAGCTCTTACTTTGGATATTTAGGCCTATCTCTTTGTAGTATTCTTTTTATGGTTACTATAAAAATTATAGGGGGTAATCACATTTATCTTGAATTAACATTATATGACTTTATATTAAAGAATCTTACAAAGTATTTTTTATTTAACTCTCTCCATTCTTTGTCCACTTTTATTATTTCTTTTGCACATGTAATAAATTCCACCTTACACTGTTAACATTTCTATAAAAGCAATCACTTGTTTTACAAAAATTTAGAAAAAAGATTCTTTCTTTACTATGTAGTTACTATTTTCCACGCTCTTCATTCCCTCCTATAAGTCTGAGTTTCTAATAGTCCCTTCTTCCTAAAATAATTTCCTTTAGCATGTACAAAGGTGATCCCATCAGACTATCAGTGGATTGCTTAGCAGAAACCTTACAGGCCTGAAAAGAGTGGGATGATATATTCACGTAACTGCTAACTAAGGATACCTTACCCAGCAAAACTGTCCTTCGGGAATGAAGGAGAAATAAAAACCTCCCCAGGCAAACAAGAGCTGAAGTAGCTCATCACCACTAGACCTGCCTCATGAGAAAGGCTAAGATGAGTTCAAGTTGAAAGGGAAAGATGCTAAACAGTAACATAAAAGCATAAAGAAATATATAAAAACTCCCCGGTAAAGGTAAGCACAGCAGCAAATCCACTTTCGGCTTGCTCGAAACAAATGAAAAATAGAAAGTTTTAGCAAAGAACGAGAACAAGGAAATCAGAATGGAAATTATGGAATGGAAAAATATAAAAATATCAGTGGTCAGGCGCACCAGCAGAAGGGAGAGGACAGAGAAGAGAATCACTGAGCTAGGAAACGGGACGATGGAGAGAAATAGGCTCAAGAACAAAGAGCATTTTAGGGACCTGTGGGTCTGTGACAAGAAATGGAACATTCATGTCATAGGGGTCCCGGAAGGAGAGGGGAAGCAGGGTGGGCTGGGAAAAAAAGTATTTAAAGGAAAAATAGCTTAAATTGCCCCAAATTTGGCAAAAGACATTAACCTACATAGTTAAGAAGCTCACTGCATCCCAAACAGATATAAACCAAAATAACTTCATGCCAAAGCACATCATAGTCAAAATAAAATAAAATAATAAAATAAAATAAAATAAAATAAAATATAAATAAATAAATAAATAAATAAAACAAAACAAAATAAAATATAAAATAAAATAAAATAATAAAATAAAACAAAACAAAACAAAATAAAATAAAATATAAAATATAAAATAAAATAAATAAAATAAAATAAAATAAAATAATAAAATAATAAAAATAAATAAATAAATAATAAAATAAAACAAAACAAAACAAAATAAAAAATAAATAAAAGAAAATTAAAAGAAAATAAAATTAAAACAAAATAAAATAAAATAAAATAAAAAATAAAATAAATAAAAATTTTTAAAATAGGCAAAGATTGAAAGCAGCGAAGGAGAAAAGTATCTTACCTAGGTATGAAAAAGCGATTAAAGTGACGGTGAATTTCTCTTAGAAACCATGGAGTTGCAGAACTTTTTTCAAGGACTGAGGAAAAAGAATCATCGGTGCAGAATTCTACACCCGAGAGATTATCCTTCATTAATAAGGAGGAAATTCGATTATTCTGAGACGAAGACAAAGTAAGAGAATATGTCACTAGCTGACCCACCCCAAAGAATGGCTCAAGGAAGTTCTCTAAACATAAAGGAAATGATTAAAATCAGGATTTCTGAAACACTGGGAAGAAAGGAAGACAACAAAAAGAGAAAAAACATAAGTAAATATAATGGGCTTTTCTTCTCTTGGGTTTTCTAAATTACATTTGACGGTTGAAGTGAAAATATAACACCATCTGATGTAGTTTTTAATGTATTTAGAATATTTAAAACAACTATAAACAAAGAAGAGTAAAGCAATGCAGAAAAAAGGTGATTTTTAAATCTTCACTTGAACTAGTAAAATGATAACATCAGTAGACTGATGACTTATCTATATATAATTTAATTCCTAAATCAACCACTAAAAGCTATGGAAAGATACACTCAAAAACACTATAAATAAAATAAATGTGTGACATACTTGAGAATAGCACAAATGAGAGGTGAGAAAATGAATTGATCTTGCATTCTGGTTGCTATATTTTCTCAGAATTAAGTGATGATTTATCTAAAGGACAGTATGACAAATTAAAGGTGCATATTATCATTCATAGAATAATCACTGAGAAAAAAGCATAGCTAAAAATTCGAAGAGGAGTCAAACTGGCACCTTGAGAATTTGTTTAAATAATATAGAAGGCAAGAATGAACAACGGAATAACAACAATGAGTCCTATAGAATACAAATTGCAAAAAAAGCAAACGTGAACCCAACTATATTAATAATTATATTTAAGATAATTAAATGTTCCTATCACAAGGCGGGGATTGTGAAACGGCACAAAAAAAGCAAGCTCTGAACGGTGACTGTGGAGGACACCCTTTCGATTCAAAGGCACAACTAGACTGAAAAGAAAAGGATAGAAAAAGACGTATTATAACAGTAATCTTAAAAGAGCTGAAGAGGCGACACTAATATCAGACAAAATAGACTTTAAGACAAGACACATTCCTAAAGCTGAAGAGGACCATTTCCTGATAATAAATAGTCAATACATCAGGCAGAAAGAGTAGTGATGCATGTATACGCACCTTGAAAAAACAGGGCCCTAGAGTAATAGGGAAAAGCACGATGAAATTGAGATGAGTAATAGCTACTTAACAGTTATACTTGAATGTAATAGAGTTGATTTAAATCATCTTTTCTTGGTCAATGATACAATGAATAGACAGGAAGTCTGTAAGGATATATGAGAGCCGGAAAACACTATCAAGCAACTTGACCTAACACAGATAGAACGATCCAGCCAATGGCAGAAAATTATACGGGGTTTTCGAGCACACCTGCACGGTTCTCCAAGGTAGATCACACGCCAGGCATAAAAAAAATTCTCGACGCATTTAAAATAATGGAAATAATCTAAAAGTTATGTTTCTCGGATCATACCAGAGTTCAATTAGAAATGAACCAAAAAAAGGCAATCAGGGGAATACTCATATTTAGAAATCAAACATCACACTTCTCATGAACACATAGGGCAAAGAAAAACATTAAAAAGGAGAAAGTATGAAACAAATAAAAACAGGACATTAAATTTATGTGATGTCATGAAAGAAATGCTTCGAGGGACTTTTTAGGTTTAAAATCTTTTAGAAAGAAGAAATTTAACAAAGTCAAGAATTAAAGAAGGAATATCACTGCAGAATTTCAGGAAATAAAAGGATTATAAGAGAAGGTTATGAACAATTTTATGTCAAAAACTTAAGCAACTTAGATGAAAAGGAAAAAAATCTAGAAAAACATAAAGTATCAAAACTGAGTCAAGAAGAAAAAGAAAAAAAAATTCTAAGCAAAGTAATTGAATCAGTAATTTAAAACCTTCCCCAAAATAAAGCCCAAGCCAGGATTGCTTCATGGGTGAGTTCCACTAAGCATTTAAGGAAAACTAATGCCTACTCATTAAATCTTTTTTTTAAAAAAAGGAATATAAAACCTTTCCCAATCCAATTTATAAAGCATTCCCCTAATATCAAAGACGGACAAAGAAATCACAAGAAAATAAAACTACAGACCAAAATACCCCTCATAAACACTGATGCCACAATCCTTAGCGAAATCTTAGCAAACCAATTCAAGGAACAAACGAGGATGACTTTACATGCCAGGAATACAAGTCTGGTTGCCTTCCAAATGTCCATACGATCTTTTCCCTTCATTCTGTTCATGTGGGGAGTCCCACGGATCGCTGCATGTATGTTAAACCATCCTGTATCACGGGGACAAACTCTACTTCTGACCTTTGAACGGGCTGTTGGCTTGGGTTTGTGAGCATTTCATTGAGGAGTTTTGCATCTATGTTCATCAGGAATATTGGCCCGTAATTTTTTTTTCCTTTTAGTGTCCTTGGGTCTGGCCTCATAGGAGAGTAACGCTGGCCTTGTAAAGTGATTTTGAAAGTGTTCTCAGCTCTTCAGTTCTTTGGAAGAGCTTGAGAAGGATGGGTATTCATCCTTCGTTAAATGTTTAATATAATTTACCCACGAAACATCTGGTCCTGGGCTTTCCTCTATTGGGAGGGTTTTTCATTACTGTTTAACTCTCCTTACTCATTATTGGTCTGTCCAGGTTTTGTATTTCTTCATTCTTGGTAGGTTTTATGTTTCTAAGAATTGATCCATTTCTTCTAGATTATTTAATTTGTTGGCTCACAAATGTTCATAGTAGTTCTCTCTGATCCTTTGTTTTTCTGTAATATCAGTTGGAATGTCTTCTCTTTTATTTACAATTTCATTTATCTGAGTCCTCTCTCTTTCCTCTCTTAGTCTAGCAAAAACAATCCTAAAATTCACGTGGAACCACAAAAGGTGACAAGTAGTCAAAACCTCTTGAGAGAGAAGAACAAAGATGGAGGCATTATTCTTCCTGATTTCAAACTATATGACAAAGATATCGTAATCAAAACAGCATGGTACTGGTAGACCAGTGGAACAGAATCCAGAGCCTGGAAATAAACCCACAAAATACAGTCAGCTCATAGTTAACACGAGCACCAAGAACACACACTGGGAAAAGTGGTTCCTTCAGTAAATAGTGCTGGGAAAGTGGAGTAACACATGCCAAGGAATGAAATTGGACCCTTACGTCACATCATGCACCAAAATGTACTCAAAATGAATGCAAGACGTGAATGTAAGACCTAAAACTCTCAAACTCCTGGAATAAACAGAGAAAAAGCTCCCAGACATTGGTCTCGGCAATGTTGTTTCTTGTTTTTGTTTGTTTTTTGCTTTTTGTTTGTTTTTTTTTTTTTTGCTTTTTTTGTTGTTTTGTGGGATTTTCTTTGTTTGTTTGTTTGTTTGGTTGGTTGGTTTTTGGCTATGACATCGAAAGCACAGGCAATAAAAGCAAAAATAAACTAGTGAGACTGCATCAAACTAAAAATATTCTGTATAGGAAACAACCAACAAAATGAAAAAAAAGAAACAACCTACAGAATGGGAGATAATATTCACAAACCATATATCTGATAACAGGTTAATTCAAAATATATAAAGAACTCACACAACTCAATAGCAAAAAAAAAAAATACACCCAAATACTATGATTTGAAAAATGGACAGACATTTTCAAATGGTCAACAGGTATATAAGATTGTTCTCACATCACTAATCCTTCGGAAAATGCAAATCAAAATCATAATCAGCTATCGTCTCATACCTGTTAGAATGGCTATTATAAAAAAAAAACCACCTCAAAGAGATAACAAGTGTTGATGAGCGTGTGAAGAAGTTGGGGTCCTCACGCACTGTCGGTGGGAGTATAAATTGGTGCAGCCACTATGGAAAACAGCATGAAGTTTCCTCGAGAAATTAAAAATAGAACTTTCACAGGATGTAGAAATCCCATCTGCACCCTTGAAGGAACTAAAATCAGGATCTCTAAGAGGTACCGGCACCCCGAGTTCATTGCAGAATGACTCACAATGGCCAAGACGTGGGAATAATCCACGTGTCCGTTGATGGATGAATGGGTAAAGAAAATGTAATGTGTACGTATGTGGTGAAATATTATTCAGCCACAAAAAAGGAAGGAAATCCAGCCATCTGGGACGGCATGGATGAATCTGGAGGTCTTAGGCTAAGTGAAACGAGCCCAGGAGAGAAAGACAGACACTGCGTGATCTCACTCACACGTGGGATCTACAAAAGTCGAACTCGTAGCAGCAGAGAGCGAACTAGAAGTTACCAGGGGCTGGGAAGTCGGGGAAATGGGGAGATGCTGGTCAAAAGGTACAAACTCTCAGTTACAATATGACTAAGTTCTGGGGAATTTAGTACACAGCACGGTGATTATAGTTAATAATAATGTATTATACACTTGACATAAAAGAGTAGATCTTAAGCGTTTTTGCCACACACACTCACACACACACACACACACACAGATGAGGCAAGAGACGCTATCATTAATTCCATCGTGGAAAGACTTTCACAATGTATACATACATTAAATTACATTGTATACTTTAAATATACGCAACTTCAACTTGTCAATTCTACCTCCATAAAGGTCGGGAGAAAGCCAAAAAAAATTAAAAAGCCAAAATACTACAACAACAACAACAACAACAACAACAATGCAAGGTGACAGGACTGACATGCAGGTGTCAGCGGACGCAGGGAGGGGGGCACTCAGAGTGGGGTGAGGCCGGAGCTAAGCCAAGTCGTAAAGAATGAAGGGACCGGAGAGAGGGAAGAGGGGGCGCTCTGGGCGGAGACGGCTGCCCGCAGGGTGACTGCTCAGGAGTGACCAGGGCACGGGGACGTGAGCCCAGATAGGCCCGGGCCGGGAAGGGCCGGACCGCGGGCAGGAGGGACCCGGCAGCCTGAGGCAGAAAAGCGCGCGCCTCAGGGCATCAGGGTTCATTTCTCAAAGCTCACTCTGGCACGTGGTGGGGGTGGGGGGCCCCGGATTTGAGCTCCCGGGATTGGAAGAGTGGATGTCCATGGATGCTTAGGAATGGAGCGGAGGAGTGGGGTGAGCGCCTTATCTGGGTGTCGTCGCCCCATCTGTAAAAGGGGTGGGTGGGTGGGAGTTGAGTGACTTCTGGTTTGTGCGAGATGGTGGCAGGATGGTGAGTTATCGTGGGTTGCTGGCTCTGCCCCTGAGCCCACCCCTGGAGATGCCACCTGCGGGAGGGGCCGTGCTGGGCCCTGACCTGTGGCCCGGCGTCGCAGGAGGGGCCCAGCCAGGCGGGACACGCCACCCCGAGTCTGGAGCCCTCCGCAGCCTCGCGGGCTCCCAGGCGGGCGTCCTGGGTGCCACCAGGGATGCTGCTCGTGTGCCGGCAGGCCTGGGACAGGGGTGCGGCGGGCTGGTGGCAGGGCCAGAGGAGGGGCCTGGGGCGCCGCGTGGACAGGGCAGTCTGCGTGGGAGGACAGAGCTGCCGGGGGGGGAGGTTGCAAGGCGCTGTGGCTGTCCCGTCTCCCTGCCCCGCGGGCGAGGTGGTGCGTTGGGGACGGGAAGCACCCCGTGAGCAAACAGGAGTACGAGGTCCCCTGCCGCGGACCAGGGTGAGATGGAAAATACATTACAGTCTGAAACCCCCTTAAAAAGGTGTGAGTGTGGACAAATGCATTCACCGCGCACGCTTGGGCCCACCAGGGGCCACCGCGGGCCACCGCAGGTCCCCCCTGGCCGCGCCACGCGCTGCTCCGCTGGGGATCTTCGTCCTGACTCTGACCCTGGGCATTGGCGAAATCCTAAGCGGCTTCACAGCGTCAGCCTTTGGCCCCAGCCCCAGTCCCGCCGCTTTGTCACACGAGGGCTCCGCGAGCGGGGTGCTCTGGCGGACGTCCCCAGCCTGGCGTCCTTTCTCACCTGCTGCACCGAGGAAGCACAGCCCCCCGCTCTGCAGGCCGCTGCCCCCCGGCCGCCCCGGCCAGGCCCGCCGGACCCACGCAGCGCGCACGTGACGCCGGCCTAGTGGCCGCTCGGCCCCCGCCAGCCTGTGCCCGGGCTCACGTCCCCTCCAAAATCCTGCTCGCATCCTGCACCTCCTGCCCCTCACCCCACCCCAGCCTTTCCCAGGAGCGCCCGGGACATCTGTTCCATCAGGGCGGGGCGCCCTGTCACCCCATCTGGGGAGCAGGAACTGCACCCCTGTGTCCCCGAACGCTGGAACGTGAGAGAATGCTGCTTGCGTGGGGCGGGGTTCGGGCTTCGGATGGAACTGAGGGTGCTGGCTGGCTGACCTCCAAATAGGCCTTAAAGGCGAGCCTGGGGCGGCTTATTACACGTAATGTCATTCTGGTCTGGTGGCTCCCTCCTGGGAACCGGGCTGTGCTGGGTGTGGCCACCATGTCCCCAGGAGTCAGGGGTGGGACAGGAAGTACAATTCAGGGGGCCGCAGCCCTGCCCCGTGGAGGGGACCCGACCCACTGGGCCTTCCAGGTGGAGGAGGAGGACAGCTGAGACACTGAGGGAGTGACCAGTGCCGGAGGGGACCTCGTGGCACCGTGAGCCACTTTGTCTGGGCCCCAGACAGCAGGAGGCGTCTCCAAATCTGGGGGCAATGAGCCCCCTGAAGGCCCCACTGCCTAAGATCAAAGTCGCGCAATAATTTTTAAAACTAAAGTGTGGCTTGTTGTGGCCTCTCTGGTTGTCGACAACAAAGTCACCAGCAGCAACAGCCACCCCCCAGACGCAGGGAGGAGTATCAGTGATAACCCAACTGGTGTTCAAGTCCAGCTTCAAAGTCACACTGAAGAGACAGCCGGCGGCCTTCCTGGTGGAGGCGGGCCGGATGCCGGGGTCATCTGCTCACTCACTGCCCTGGCCACTGTCCCTGCCCCAGCCCCTGAAATGGACAGACCCTTAAAGGGACCTCCCAGGAGGTCAGACAACAGAACAAGTGAAGGTCGGGGTGCAGGAGCCCCTCCCAATGAGCAAAGGCCCTTTCCTCTTCGGGTGACATGGCAGGTCCCTGAAGAGAGGGTGTGGACAGGCCACGAGGGCGGGTGGTACGAACAGACTGCCCGCCCACGACCCCTTCTGTGAGGGGAGGCTCCACGCCAGCGTCGAAAGTGACCCCTAAATGCTGTAAGAATAACTGGGGGCCTTTCTCCAGAAGCTTCTACAGGAACCAGAGCACACAGTGGGTCTGACGGTGAAGACCCAGCAAGGGCCCAGGCACGATAAAACCCGAAGCCACCCCGAGGCCCGCTTTTCACTGACCCGCACCACGCCCAGGCTGGAGACTGTGCAACCAAATACGTCGCTAGGCAGCGGGACAGCTCGGGACAGAAACACGGGCGTCAACACGGCCACACTTTGCTCCCCCAATCACCCCTAAGTTCACCAAAGAGGAGAGACGAGCTTGGCTGCTGCAGGTCGCGTCTGCCAGGCCGATTTTGGTAAACAGGGGACTCAGGCGACTTTTATTTTTCTTTCCATACGTTTCTAGTATAACAGATAAAAAGCATTTTCTCGAACCCTCCACGAGAGGAATGGCTCATTTTCCCCCAGCCCACCGAGGCGGGGGCGCTCCATTCCCTTACACGGATGAAAGACAAGCCTCCCTGCCTCTGGGCGAAGGGAGGAGAAAAGAAGATGCGACCCCCCCCCCCCCCCCCCCCCCCCCGCGGGAGCTCCTCGGAGTTCTCAGAGGGAGACCAGCTCCCTACCAGGGGCGCCCCGCGTTCCAGCCTTCCATCTAATTTCCCACCTAAACGCGCCCCGCGAGGTGGGTAGCGCGGGCGTCCCTCTGCGGCTGCGCGGACGCGCAGGGGGGGTAGCGGAGCTTCCTCCCGCCACAGGGATGGGACGAGGGATGGGACGAGGGACCAGGACGCGCTGCGTCTGCGGGATGTGGACGCCACCCTCAGGTGCAGCTCAGCCCCGCCCAGGCACGCACTGATTTATGAGGTCACCAGAGGGCCCAAGAGTCAGGGGTGGCTTCAAGAAGGGAGGGTGTCCCAGGGGTCGTTAGCGACTTATTTCCTGCCCATAACACTGGTGAATTCAAACCCATGCAATATGCACGCCTACACACGACACACGCATGCATGTGTAACATGCATATCTACATGCACAGCCATGCATTCATGCATGTAGCACACACAAACGCACACACACGACATTCACACCTGCACACACTCACAACATACACTCATACATGCGGCACATACACACAGGCACATGCAATACACACCTGCATGCACTCACAACACTCATACATGAAGCGCACACTCACAGGCACGCCCACCTGCAAATCACAGCATACACATACATGCAGCACACACGCAAGCACACTCACATGTATATACAACATGCAAACCTGTACAGTCACACACATTCATACATGCAGCAAACACACAAATGGGGACACACATATGCACGTGAAGCACATACCTGCACATACTCACAACATACACTCATATGTGTAGCACACATGCTCACACATGCACACCTACACATGACATACCTGCAGCACACACACATATGCATATGTAACATGCACATCTGCAGTCACACATTCATACATGCAGCACACACAAACACACGCACACATGCACACTCACAACACATACTCATGCATGCAGCATACATGCAAATTCACACACGTGTGCCCACACACACCATGCAAGCCTGCACATAGTCACTCATTCATGCATGCAGCAAACACACAAAGGGGCGCACACATGTCCATGTAACATGTACCTGCACACACAACACACTCATACGTGTAGGACACACATATGTACACCTACACACTCACAACAGACTCGCAGCACACATGCAAACACACATGCACATGCAACATGCACGCCAGCGCGCGCGCGCACGCGCGCGCACACACACACACACACACACACACACACACACACACACTGCTGTGCCCACAGCTGGAGATACCACGGTAGCGCCACCCCCGCCCTAGAGAGGGGGAGGCGGGCGCCTGTTTTCAGTGGAGAGCGGGCTGGGCTTGGGGACCAGGCGACTTCAAAGCTTTGCCGCATAGATCAATCCCGCCTTCCCCCACCTCCCCCCCCACACGGGGAAGGGCTGGCCCGCACCATTTCTAAGGTCCCTCGGGTGTTCCATTCTACGGTTCTGTTAACACCCAGAGTGGGTTTTAAATGCTAAATGGAGTCCATGAAGGCTGAGTATTTCCTGAGGTTTCAAACGTCTCTTTACTAATTGAAACTAATTCTCCCAACTGCGCACTCAAAGCCCTAGGCTGATTTTTCTGTTTGATGGACCCTGACCAAGCGGCGCGGGGAGACGGAGCGCCGGCCCGCGGGCTCCCCCGCACGCTCGCTCGCCGCCGTCCCTCCCGGCGAGGCCCCGCTAATTTGTCCTAATGCACCTTCGCTGTCGCCGGCAGGCCGCAGCCGTCTCCGTCCCCGCGCGCGAGGCCACTTAGACCCCTTAATGCACTGCCACAGCGCCTGCTCGCCGCGGTCCCTCGCTCGTCTCTCGCTCCTCGGAGCCTGGCAGGCTAATGGCCATAATTGCGATGATGGACGTGTGACCGTGCCAGGCACAGTTCCCCGCGCAAGAGCAGGGACACGGAAAGCCTCGGGACCAGGACCAGGACGTGGGACCGAGCTGGTCCGGAGAGGGGTCCACCGAGGAAAAACAGCGGTCCACACCCGCAGAGAATCAGAGCCAGAGTTCAGGGGCCCTGCGGTCGCCTACGTGGCCCGCGGCGCCAGAGCCTGGGGGGAGAGGGTGGCACCTGCCACTGCTCCCCCCTCCCCCACCCCCAACGTCCCCCTGTTGAGCTTGGAGCTGTTTAAATCCATGAAAAGCAAATTTCCATGAAACAGTGTTTACTCTTGCTTCATGTGACACATTCTTTTTTTTAATTATACCAAAATACACAACAGAAAATTACCATCCTAACCGTTTTTAGATGCGCAGTGCAATAGCAGTCACATACATCCATGCTGCTGTGCCATCATTGCCACCAGCCCTTCTCGGAAGCCGCTGGCCATCCCAAACAGAAGCTCTGCACGGGTGACAAACGACTGTCCCTCCCCAACGTCCCCACCGCCCTGGCAGGGGGAGGGGGGGTTACTCTCTCATGTCTCCTGACCCACTCTGGTCTGGTGCGTTTTTTTAAATGCTGCTCGGGACTCCATGGCCATCTACACTTTGAAAGGAGGAGGTACACTCCCCATTCCAGTTGGGGAAACGGAGGCACAGAGATCCAGGGGCCCTCAGGGCCGCCAGGCAGGTCAACCAATCCCGGGTTGTCTGTTCCTTTCTTTCCCAGGAAATGAAGATATACAAGAGCGAAGAGAGTAACATCCAAACATCCAGAACTGACGAGTGTTCATTGACAAGCGTAGCGATGGCCTGACGTTTTTATAAAATAAAGGGAATGTTGGATGCCACTGCCTTCCTGTCCCCACTCCCGGGTATCGTGTCCCCGCGGGTCACCTGCATGTCATCCTTCTGAATCCAGTGTGTGTGTTTCCCATCCCCTGTCCTCGTGTTTACACCTACGGAAGCGATACCCATGAATAATTCATCACGCGGTCTGCAGCGTGTTTCTAAACATTTTCGTAAACAGATTACACAGTCAGCTTGCTTTTCCACTCGACATTATGTCTCTGAGCTGTAATTGTGTTGCTCTGAGTGCGTGCGTGTGCGTGTGTGTGCGTGCGTGTGTGCTTAGGTTGTTTCCAATTTATTTTTCTGTGACAAACAATGCTGTAATTACATACGCGTCTCTCTAGGTTAGAGATCGGGGGAGCAGAAATGCTGTGTCTTTGCGATCATACATTCCCAATTCCAATGTGCTCTGGATAAGGACGAATTGCTTCCAAAAGGGTTGAATTAATTCACACTCCTACGGGCACTGTGCGAGAAGTTCTTTCGTGGCTTCTCTTAGGTTACTCTTGATCTTGTCAGCCTTTAAAAATGTTTACCCATCTGATTAATGTGAAATGTCCCCGTTTGTTTGAAATCACATTTATCTGATGATTAGGGAGGCTAAGCATCTTTTCATACGTGCATTCATGATGTTCGTTTTCTCGTTCTGCGAATTGTTTGTTCTACTATTCCGCGGCAAGCACTGGCAAACTGCAGTCTGCGGGCCAAACCCAGCCTCTGGACTCTGATATCGAATGCGAGCTAAGGATGATTTTTTTATGCTTTTAAAGGGTCAGAAAAGAAACAGAAGTGACCAGTTATATGTGTTTTGTGTAGCCTAAAATCTTTGCTATTTAGGTCTTCGCAGGAAAGGTTTACTGACTCCTGTCCTACTGGATTATTTTGTCTTTTTATCGATATAGATTCTGGATGTTCATAATGTCTCTGAATTAGCCTCCCCCACCATTCCCTGTCACCTGTGCACACCAAGCTTCCACTTCCCTGGGGCCATGGTCTGTGTTTTCTTCGAAGCAAAATGTTTTCCAACCTTCTGTCGCATTTTGATGACATTCAGAAGGGATCATCTAACTTTACCTTTCCCTCACATTGTCTAAGTAAAATCAATTCAATTCTCTTCCCCTGGTGAGATGTATAGTCTAGAATGTCACTTCTGGTCCCCCTGGCGTGACTACTACTGAACTTGCCGTCCAGTCGCAAACGACTAGAAAACTGGGTAAAACACACGAAACAACTGTTTTTCCACACAAAAACCAACCAGCCAGGATAGCCGTCTCTGAGAGCAGAGACACAAATGGGGTCAGCCTGACCACTCGCTTCCTGCCTAGAGGAACTTTCTAGACCATGGCACAGGAGGGGAATGCAAGCATGGGATAAGAATGGCACAGAGGTTGACATCTGGGGAGGCTGAGGTGGTCGGTGATTGTGAGGCAGACCACCATACAGGAGGCAGCTGCTCAGAGGGAAGGTTCTGGAGTCTGCACGGTGGTTCCCTTAGATACTGCTTGAACCCTCAGCTGCACATGTGCCGTATGAGACACGAGGCCAGGTGACAAACAGCTAAGTAAGCAGAACAATTCCCAGAGCTCATGCGGGACCAGGATTCAGTTTTATAAAGACTAGCAGGATGGAGAGACCCCAAGGGACACGGGGGACGTTCAGGAGACCTCAGAATGGTCGTGACTAAGTAGCAAGGCGAAACTAGCTCTAGAGGAGGGTTTTAAACATGCCTGCGTGAAAATTCAAAACAGACCTTCAGAGGATCGAAGTGATGTGCAAGCAACTTAGCTGCTTGCCAAATTAAATCTCATCAGTCTTCAGAAAACAACAAAACCTAGACACTCAATAATGTAATATACATAAGGTTTAGAATCCAATACAAAAAATGACTAGATATAGTAACAATCAAGAAAAGGTGACTCATAACCCAGAGAAAAATCAACCAAGTACAATAGACCCAGCAATGATAGAGATGATAGAATGAGCAGATAGTCACTTCATAAAACAGCCATTAGAAGTATGCCCGTGGATTTTAACAGAGACATGATCACAATGAGGAAAGATATATGGAAGGTATAAAAATGAGTCAAAGGCAACTTATATAGAGATACAAAATCCGAAATGAAAAATTCACTGGAAGAATTAACAGCAGACTCAATATTGAAGAAATGATCCATGAACTTGAAAAAGACATGGCACTCAAAACTAAAACAGAGTGAAACGCAGAGAGGAGACAGGCTAACGACAAGGGAAGGAGCCCCTGTGACCTGGGAGAAAATAGAAAGGGTCCGATATCCATGTATTTGGAGATTTGGAACAGATAGGTGGAGACAGAAAAACTCGTCAAAGGTTTTCTGAATTTTATGTAAGCCATTAACTCACAAATCCAAGGAACTCAACACACCACAAGGATAAATATACACACACAAGACCTATCAGAATCAAACTGGTAATATTCAGTCATAAAGGGGATGTTTTAAAAGATCCAGAAAAAAAAAAAGAAAGAAAGAAAACACAGGAGAACAAAATAAAATCGATGCTGGTTTCTTATCAAAAATACAGCAAGCTGGAAAACAATGGAAAATCTCTTTCAAATAAGGTAATAGAAAAGATACACATGTAGAAGTTTACATCAATGAAAACATCTTTCAAAAATCAGGATGAAACAGACATTTCTAAATAAACAAAGACAGAAAATGCATCGCCAGCAAATCCACATTATAAGAAACAATAAAAAAAGTCCTTAAGCAGAAAGAAACTAAGACAAGAGGAAAACTCAGCTCTATACAAAAGAATCGACATCAATAAAAATGGTAAAACTGGGAGTAAATACAAAAGATGTTTATTTTCTCATTTTAAAATGTATTTAACAGATTATCCATTCCTCCTGCCTCTGGTTCGGAATGTAAGGAGGTTAGAGGTCACCATTCCATCCTAAGAACAAGGGAAAAACTGAACAGATTGAAAAACGAACAGTTCTTGGATTTGCAACGAGATGAGGACACAGGGAAAAGCACCGCCCCCAAAACTGGAGTGACAGGGGATCACGCTTTCATGATTGGACACCACCGTGGGAACCAGGGCTAGCGGAGGAAGACCAGACCCATATAACTGATCAAATGTTGGAGGCTCAGTGTGGACAACTCTGACAGTTAAAAACTCCAGGGGCAGCCAGTGAATGGGACCCCCCCGCCCCCCGCTGCCAATACTGTGAGGTTTGCCTCCAAGAGCTTGAGCAGATTCCCACGAGAAACAGGAGAGAAAGATCTGCTTCCTGCGGGGGAGGAGCAAGGAACCACTTTGAAACAGAGCAGAGCGCCCCGTTCTCCTGACGGGTCTGGCCCTCGTGAGAAATTAGTTAACTGGAGCCCAACCGACCTGGGAGAAGGGGAAATACCCAATTCCCGCCCACTCTAGGCAGCATGTTTCATTTAAGGGGAGAAAAAAAATACAACCCAAGAAGCTCTGGCGATGCTCACAGTCCAGAGACACGGGCTCACTAAAGGTGAGACCGCCCCATGTGGCTTTCGAATGCCTCCCCTCCCCCCTCATTTTAACACCACGGCTATCAAGGCCTATTTGCAGCGATTGCTTTTACCCGGTCCATCATGTCTGCCTGGCTATTAGGAAAAATTACAAGGCATGCGAAAAGACAAAAAGCACACTTTGAAGAGACAGAGCGAGCGTCAGAGCCAGACCTGGCAGGGATGTTGGAATTATCAGACCCCAAATTTAAAACAGATGTGATGAATAAGCTGGGGGCTTCGGTGCATAAGGTAGACAGCGTGGAAGAACATATAGGCAACGTAAGAAGAGAAATGGAAATCCTAAGAACCAAAGGGAAATGAGAGAGATTTCAAAAAGCAAAACTCTGACAAAAATGGAGAAAACCTCTCATGGGTTCGCTAGGATGCTGGTCGATGGTTCTAAGCTTGAGGATATTTCAATAGAAACCTGAAAAGTTAGAAAACAAGGACTGTAAAACAAAAACAAAAATAAAAGCAAACAAACAAACAATGTTCCAGGAATTGTGGGACAACTACAAAAGGTGCAAATACATGTGATGGGAAGACCAGAAGGAGAAGAGAGAACAGAAGAAATATTTGAAACAAGAATGACTGAGAATTTCCCCCAAAGCAATGTCAGACACCAAACCACAGATCCAGGAAGCTCAGAGAACATCGAGCAAGATAAATGTAAAAATACAGGATATCAAACAGGGGGAAAAAAAAATTCTGAAAGCAGCCAGAAGAAAAAGCATCTCCTCTATGGAGAAGCAAAAATAAGAATTACATCTGGCTCCTCCTCAGAAACCAGGGAAGCAAGAAAGAGCGGAGTAAAATATTTAAAGGATTAAGACAAAAAACTCACCAAACTAGAATTCCGTACCCTGTGTTACATTATGTATGTTTATGTATACATCATATAGACATTATATAAAACATATATAATGTATATATGCCTATTTATGCTTATACGTAAATGAGATAAATGACAGTAATGATATAAGAAACAGGAGGAAAAATTTGGATTTTTTTTTACAATAGGTATTCATACTACATATGAAGCAGTACAGTGTAATTTGAAAGTGACTTGGATTAGTTGTAAAAGTATTTCTCAAGCTCAAGGGCTACCACTAAAAAAAGTAAAAAAAAAAAAAAAGAATTATAACCTATATATTTAAAAAAGAAAAAAATGAAATCCTATAACATGCTCAATTAAAACCACAAAAGGAAGAAAAATAATTGAAGATAAATAAGGACAAAGAACACAGACAATGAATATAAAACAGTAACAAAGGGAGATATCGATCCAACTATATCAATAATTGCTTTGGATGTCGATGGTTGAAATGTACCAATTAAAAGATAGAGATCATCAGAACGGATAAAAAGGCACAGTCCAACTATATGTTATCTACAAGAAACCCACTTTATATATAAAGACACTTACAGGTTATAAGTAGAGTGATGGAGAAAATATACGATGCTAACACTAATCTTTTTTAAAGCATGAGTATCTATATTTATTTCAAACAGAGTAGACTTCAAAGAAAGGAAAGTTATCAGGTATAGAGCAAAGACTTACATAATGATAAAGGGACCAATTCTCCACGAAGACATAACAACCCTTAATGTGAATCTACCTAACGACAGGTCAGTGAACTACAGAATCAAAACCTAATAAAACTACACGGAGAAACAGAGAAATCTACTATTATGACTGAAGACTTCAATGCCCTGCTGTCAGAAAACCCAGCAAGCCGAAAACCAGGAAGGACATTGTTGAATTCAATAACATCATCCACCAACTGGCTATAATGGGCACTTATAAAATATTCCATCCAACGAAAGCAGAATGCACACTCTTCTCAAGCTCACATGAATCCTTCACCTAGATAAACCATACTCTGGGCCATAAAGCACACCTTAACAGATGTAAAATAATAGAAATCATTCAACATCTGCTCTCAGTAAAATTAAACTAGACATTAACAACAAAAAGCCACTGGAAATTTTCAAAATACCTGAAGATTAAACAGCACACTTATCAATAACATGTAAGATGAAAAAAATTATCTAAAAAATTTAAAAATATTTTGAGCTAAATGAAAATGAAAACATACTCATCAAAATTTGTGGGAGGCAGGAAAAGCCTTTGATTCAATGGCGTTGAATGTATACATTAAAAAGGAAGAAAGATCTTAAGTCAATTTAATCTCAATTTCTACCTTAGGAAATTAAAAAAGAAGAAGAAGAAGAAAAGAAAGATGAGCCAATCAAATCGGAAGTAAGCAGAAGAAAATAAAATAAAGACTAAAGCAGAAAACAGTAAAACTGAAAATAGAAAATCAATAAAGAAAATAAACCAAAAGCTTATTCTTTGAAAATATTGATAAAAATCAATAAACCTTTAGCTAGGCTGGCTAAGAATAAAAAAGAGAAGACACAAATTACTAATTTCAGGAAAGAAAGGTAAGACATCACTACAGATCCCATGGACGTGAAAAAGAATATCAAGAAATACTGTGAAAAATTCTATTCCCACAAGTAGATAATCTAGATAAAACTGACCAATTCCTTGAAAGACAATCTGCTAAAACTCACAAGGACCAATAGACACTTTAAATAGGCTTATATCTATCAAATGTTTTAATCAATAATTAGTAACCTTCCAAAAGAAAAAGCACTAGGCTCTGATAGTTTCCCTGGTGAATTCTACCAAATATTTAAGGAAGAAATTATAGCAGTTCTCTACAATCTCTTTCAGAGGATAGAAGCCGAGAGAATACTTCCTAACTCATTGTATAAGGCCATGATTACCCTACTACCCAAATCAGAAACATTACAAGAAAACTATAGTCCAATATTAATCATGAACATAGATGCAAAAATTCACAGCAAAAATAGCTCATCAAATTCAACAGTGTATACAAAGAATTATACACCATGAACAACTGAGGTCTAGCCCAAGTAGACCTCAATTAATGTAATCCATCTTATCATCAAGATAAAGAAAAAAATAATTATACAATCATATTAATGGCAGAAAAAAAAGCCAATACTCATTGTGATTTTAAAAAATATCTCTCACTAAACTAGGAATAGAGAAAAACATCCTCAACTTGATAAAGAATATTTATAAAGAACCTACAGCTAACATCATATTTGGTGGTGAAGCTCAAAACTTTCCCACTAAGGTAAGGTACGAGACAAGTATTTCCCCTCTCACCACACCTTTTAAACACTGTACTGAAAGTCCTAACTAAACCATATGACAAGGAAATAAATGTAAAGAGATTGGGAAAGAAATAAAACTTGTCTCTTTCACAGATGACATGATCACGTATGTAGAAAATCTGAAAGGATCAACAACAACAACAACAACAAACTCCCAGAACTAATAAGTGATTATAAAAAGGTGGAAGAATATACGGTTATTTTATAAGAGTCTATCCTATATATTAACTTTGAACAAGGTGAATTTATCATTAAAAACCTAGTGCCATTTATATCAGCACCACCCAAAATGACATAGATATAAATCTAACTACATATATGTGTGTGTGTGTGTGTGTGTGTGTATAACGATTTACATAAGGAAAACTACAAAATGCTGATGAATAAAATCAAAGAATTAAATGAATCAAGTGATAGTCCATATTCACAGACAGGAAGACTCAATATTGTCAAGATGTCAGTTCTTGTCAACTGGATATGTAGGTTTCACCAATCCAAATCAAAGTCCCAGGAAGTTATTTGGTGGATATCTCAACTGATTCTCAAGTTTCCATGGAGAGGCTAAAGGCCCAGAAGAGCTCATTCCATTTTGAAGGTAAAAAAAAAACAAACAAAAAAAACAAAAAAAAAACTGGAGGATTGACACTACTCAATTTCAAGACTTACCTTCAATCTACAGTCACTGAGACAGTGAAGTATTGGCGAAAGAATAAACAGATAGATCGATAAAACAGAATATAGAGCCAGAAATAGACCCACATAACTACTGTCAAATGATCTTTAACAAAGAAGCAAAGCCAATACAATGGACTGAGGAGAGTTTTCCCAGCAAATTGTGCTGGAATAACTGGACATCTACATGCGATAGATGATAGATAGATAGATAGATAGATAGATAGATAGATAGATAGATAGATGATAGATAGATTGATGGATAGATAGACAGACAGATAAGATAAATAAATAAAATCAGTCTGAATGTAAATCTTACATACTTCACAAAAATTAACTCAAAATTGATCATAGACCTAAAACTCCTAGTAGGTAACATAGGATGAACCCTAGTAATCTTGTTTACAGTGATGACTTTTGAGACACAACACCCAAAGTATAATTCTTGAAAGAAATAATAGATAAGCTGGACTTCGTTAAAATTAAAACTTTTTCTCTGCCTAAGATGATGTCAAGAGAATGAGAAAACAAGGCACAGATGGGAGAAAATATTTACAAAACACACATCTGATCAAGGGCCTGTATCCAAAATAAAAATGAACTCTCGAACTCAACAAGAAGACAAACAATACAATTTAAAAAATGGGCCAAAAACCTTCACAGACACCTCACCGTAGAAGACATACAGACAGCAGATAAACATGTGACGAGATCCTCCGCATTGAAGGCCACCAGGAAGATGCAAATCAAAGCAACAGTGAGATGGCACCACACACTTGTTAGAATGGCGAAGATCCAGAATGCTGACACCCCCCGGCGCCGGTGAGGACACGGGGCAGCAGGACACAATCCCGGGGGGACGGCAACATGGCACGGCCGCTTCGGAAGACAGCTGGGATTTCTCACAAAACTAAATACCTTTTGACCACACGATCCAGCAGTCATGCTTCTGACACTCACCCAGAAGAGAGAAAAAACCCGTAAGTACACACAAACCTGCACGCAGATGTCTACAAGAGCTTTATTCACACTTCCAAAACTGTGGAGCAACCACGATGTCCTTGAGTCGGTGAACAGATACAAAAATAAATCGGATCCATCAGGACAATGGAATATTGGTTAGTTCCATAAAGAAATGAGCCATTGAGCCATGAAAAGACACAGGGAACCTGAAATGCACATTGCCAAGTGAAAGATGGCAATCTGAAAAGACTGCTCAGGTGTGGCTCCAGCTATACTGAGACAGCGTAGGGACTGGGGCCTGGGGCAGGCCAGGAGGGATGCTGGGTAAGCTGACCGCAAGGATGCCACCACCCCATCACCCCTTACAATAAAATATAGAAATACCTAATTACAATCTTTCTGCTGCTTACTTCCAGACACATATCAGGACCACTGTCCCAAACGCACACAGTGGGAGGTTTGCCACGGTGTGACCTTCCCAGGGAGGTGACCATAAGGAGCAGGCTGCCACCTTGCCCCACAGCAGCAAGAGGACCGTGGTTACTGGGTAATGAAGGCCGGTGGCTTTCAAAAAGCCCACCTCGTCCCGGTTTGAGAAAGCAGCCAGCCAAAGCCAGGCCATGGGACAATTTGGAGAACCTCCCCCTGCCTCCCCCCATGCTGCCTCCCTTGTGCTCCAGCATAAGCTTAATAAAACTTATCTAGAAACTTCTCTGGGGTTTCCCCTTGATTTCTGTCTTGGGGAATCCAAGAAGCCAAATGCCGGGAATAATATGACATTCTGGAAAGAAAAAAAACTATGGAGACAGTAAAAAAAAAAACAAAGTTAGCAGGGATGGATGAACAAGAGAAGCACAGAAGATTTGGGGACAATGAAAATACTCTATATGATGCTATAAAGACGGACACACATGTCATTATACATTTGTTCCAACTCACAGGTTGTACAACATCACGGGTGAATCCCATGGTATTCTACGGATTTGGGGGGCCTGTATGTGTCAGGGTAGGTTCATCTGTGGGGAATGGGGATAGTGGGAATAGTGTCTGGGATGCTGAGAGCAGGGGGTAGATAAGAAATCTCTCTACCTCCCTCTCAGTTTTGCTGTGAACCTAAAACAACTCTAAAATATAAAGTTTAAAAAAAGACAGCTGACTGTTTAAAGTAAAATGAAGAGGAATGCTTTGTAGAGTGTCTACCCTTTGTAGAAATAATGTATAGAACAATAATAATACAAAGACAGAATGGGAAGATGGAAACAGATTATATTTTTACTTAATATGTGAATTGATACCTTTTTAAGACAGACTGCCATAAATTAAAGTGCCTCTAAATCCTTGATCAATCTTTACATGAAATAAATGTACAGTTAATAAGCCTAGGGGAGAGAGAAAATGCAATGCTAAAAGTAACTCAATCCAAAAGAATACAGAAAAATGGGAAAAAAAAGAGAATGCATGGAAGGCAACCAATAGCAAGATTATAGAATTAAACTCAAAATGTAAATGGTCTCAATGTACCAATTAAAAGCAAATTGTCTGACTGGATAAAAAAAAAAAAAAGCAAGGCTTGAGACTTCCAATTTCAGCTCTGAGGTGTAACGTGTTTGTAAGTAATCACTCCCATCTTTACAAAAGGAAAAGAAAAACGGAACAAAGTGAAAATCAATGCCTTTTGTTGGACTCATCAAAGAGAGCTGAGGTCACAGGGGACATCACCAGCTGCAAATGGGCCAGACGGGAGGCGACAGAGCCACAGACCACAGCTGCTTACCTGGAGCAGAAGCCACGCCAGCCGTACAGGGGTGGAAATACTTAAACGGTAATTGTGACAAACTGCCGGAGACTGAGTGTGGACACGCATGAGAGGAAGAACCGCCTGGGGACGGCATTCTTGGAGGGGAGGGCTGCACAAATGAGTGAATTTTATCTCTAATCCCACAAGGTGCTCCCGTTAAAGAGCCAAGAAAATTCCCTTCACGTCTCAGGCAGGGAGAGGGGAAAAATGAACCATGTGAAATCTTCTCTGAGCGTCTTCACAGCAGAGCCCAACTCGGCGGGAGAAGACTCTTGTCTGCAGGGCACCTGCTAGGAGGATGGGCAATTAACCAAGCAGCTCCACCCCCTCTGGCCTTCCCGTCCCACCGGAGTCAGGGAGGAAGGGAGCGGGCGAGCCAAGCAAGGTCAGAAACACAGGATCGCTGAGATTTAATCTCGAGATTGCACGAGGCTGCCCCTCCTCCACCCCTCACTGGCACCATTAGCATGCCACCGGATTCCAGCCCACCGAGCTGTGAGGCACACACCGTAGTGAGAAATATACAAACAAGGACACTGGAGGAAATTGAAGCCGCTGGAACTTACACCTGCAGCAAACGTTAAACGCGATTCCACTACTAGCCAGGTTAACATAAAACCTGACCCTCAAGACCTAGTTATCTCAGCGACGCCACGCTGGACGTTGGACGGAACCTGGAGACGCACCTGCAGACTAGCTGGGCATAACGCCTGTCACCGGGGATATAAAGAAAAGGCCACCTCTGGTAGGAGGGGCGGAGACGCGAAACAGGCTGGCCCCGCATTCACATGTGGTGATTACAGACAGAAGGGGATATCTCCTCCATGGGGGTCCCCCTGGAGGAGCGAGGGGTCCCAGCCCCACTCAGGGCTCCCCAGCCCAGGGCCCCATTGCTGGGAACAGGAGTCCCCACAAAGTTTGGCTGTAAAAATCAAGGGAGATTCCCACCTCCTGGCCTGCCAGAAACTCAGACGCCCCCTTAAAGGACCCATGCACAGGCCCGCTCGCAGGCACTCACCTGGGGCTCCTGCAGAGGGACGGCGGCGTATCGGAGGTGCCCAGAAAAAGACAGGGGAAGGCTGAGTTGTGTGGCTTTGGTGCAAAGACTGGAAGGACAGCTGCCATCGTCCCTGAGTTGAGCCTTCCTGCTGTGCAGCCTGCAGGCGGGCGCCACCTTGCCCGTGTTGAGCCCTCCTGCACTCAGCCGCATCTGAATCTGATTGGCCCGATGAGATCAGCTTGCTCCGCCCAGGGACTTCCTGGGACCCCACCCACCCAACCTTGCAACTGCCCAAGACGTATTCCTGGCTGGGAAACCAGCTCCACCCAGCCTTCTCTGCAGGGGCTCCTCTAGCAGCTGTTGCTTGACAGGTCTCTACTCCGCATCTCCCGGGACAAGTCCGGTGGCTGGCGACTAGTCCCAGCCTGAACTGCAGTGATTTTTGCACAAATCTCAGAGGTCTGCGGCCGGAAGCGGGCAGAAGCTGGCCTCCACGTGCTCTGAGACTTCTGTGAATAGCTACCACTCGGCACTGACACCAAATCTGAATCCGCGCTAACCTGGGGAAAAACCATCCGCCCCACCCCAGTGACGTTCTGGCGCCTCACCTCACCCAACTCACGCACCACCTGAGACTTCCAGCTGCTGAGTCTCACAGGCCGCGGGCAGGCAGCCAGCCTCAGGCCTGAGGGTACCCTGGCCTCTCTTGCTAAGCTGCTCTAGGCCCAGTATGAGTGGTAGCTGGCCTCAATTCACCAAGCAGTCTCTCCCACAAACCTCCAGGTCCAAGCCACCATTACCCTAATTCTAGACAAAGACATTACAAAAAAAATAAAATTATAGGCCGATGTCCCTGATGAACACAGATGCAAAAAATCCTCAACAAAATATTAGCAAACCTAATTCATCAATACATGAAAAATGATCATACACCATGATCAAGTGAGATTTCTTCCTGGGATGCAAAGTTGATTCAATAGTCAAAAATCAATTAATGTGCTATGCCACATTAACGAGTTGAAAAATAAAAATTATATGGTATCAAGAGATGAAGAAACAAGCATTTGACAAAATCCAGCCTTCATTTGTGATAAAAACTCTCAGCAGAGTAGGAACAGGGACCATACCTCCACATAACAGAGGCCACATATGACAATCCCACCGCTAATATCATATTCAATGGTGCAAAGCTAAAAGTATTTTCCTTAAGATCAGGGCCAAGACAAGGATGTCCATATTCACCACTTTTATTCAACATCGTATTGGAAGTCCTAGCAATCAAAAAGAAAGAGAAATTAAAGTCATCTAAATTGCGGATGACACAATATTACATATAGAAAACCCTAAAGATTCCACCAAAAAGACTGTTAGAACTGAAAAATAAATTCAGCAAAGTAGCAGGATACAAAATTAATATTCAGAAATTAGTTGCATTTTTAAACACCAATAACGAACTATCTAAAAAGAGAAATCAAGAAAAAAGGTAAAAGACCTGTACTCAGAAAATTATAAGTCACTGAAAAAAGAAATTAAAGAAGATATAAATAAATGGAAGCATGTACTGTACTTATAGGGAGGAAGAATTAATATCATTAAAATGTCCATACTACCCAAGGCAATCTATAGATTCAGCGCAATCCCTATCAAAATAGCAATGACATGTTTCACAGAACTAGAACGAATAATTCAAAAATTTATATGGAGCCATAAAAGACCCCGAATAGCCATGGCAATCTTGAGAGAAAACAAAGGTGGACATATCACACTACCTTATGTTGAATTATGCTACAAAGTTATATTAATCAAAACAGCATGGTACTGGCATAAGAACAGACACATAGATCAATGGAACAGAATAGAGAGTCCAGAAATAAATACACGTCGATATGGTCTTTAATCTATGACAAAGGAGGCAAGAATATATGATAGAGCAAAGATAGTCTATTCAATAAGTTATGATGGGAAAACTGGACAGATACATACGAAACCTGGATCACCTCCTTACATCATATATAAGAATAAACTCAAAATGGATTAAAGACTTAAATATAAGACCGGAAACCATAAAACTCCTGGAAGAAAACATGGACAGTAAATTCTCTGACATTGCTCTTATTAATGTTATTTTTCTAATATATCTTCTCTAGCAGGAGAAACAAAAGAAAAAATAAACAAATGTAACTACATTAAACTAAAGAAGGTTTGCACAGCAAAGGAAACCATCAACAAAACAAAAAGATAGCCTACTGAATGAGAGAAGGTATTTGCCTATGACACATCTGATAAAGGGTTAATATCCAAAAGTTATAAAGAACTCATCCAACTCAATGCCAAATAAATAAATAAATAAATAAATAAATAAATAAATAAATAAATAATCCAATTAAAGAATGAGGACCTGAGTAGGCATTTTTCCAAAGAAGACATACAGATGGCCAATAGACATATGAAAAGATGCTCAACATCACTAATCATCATAGAAATGCAAATTAAAATCACAGTGAGATATCACCTCACACCTGTGAGAAGGACCATCATCAAGAAACCAAAAAACAACAAACGTTGGTGAGGATGTAGAGAAAAAGGCGTCCTCGTGCACTGATGGTGAGACTACAAATTGGTGCAGCAACTATGGAAAAACAGTTGTGAAGTTCCTCAAAAACTTAAAATTAGAACTACCTGATGACCCAGCAATTGCACCTCTGGGTATTTATCCAAAGGAAACCAAAACACCAGTTTGAAAAGATATCTACACACTGCAGCATTACATATGGTAGCCAAGATATGGAAGCAACCCGAGTGCCCATCAATAGACAAATAGATAAAGAAGGTGTGGTACATATATACAGTGAAATATTACTCACTCATGAAAAAGAGGACATCTTATCATTTGCAACAACATGGATGAACCTAGAGAATATTATGGTAAGTGATGTAAGTCAGACAGAGAAAAACAAATACATATGATTTTGCTTCTATGGGGAACCTAAAGAACAAAATTGGTGGAAAACAAAATGAAAACAGACTCATAGATACAGAGAACAAAATGGCACCTGCCAGATGGGAAGGGGGTCAGGGGGCTGAAAAGATGTCGGGACTAAGAAGTACAAATTGATAATTACAAGATAGTCACAGGGATGTAAATTATAACATCAGAGACACAGTCAGTTGTATTGTTCCAGGTGGGTACTAGATCAAGCAGTTAATAAATTATATAGATGTCTAGCCACTGTGCTGTGCCCTTGAAACTAATATAAAATAGAATTAAATTTCTATTAGAATTTGATTCTAACAAAAAAAATAAAAGTTAAAAAAAGTAAGAGCAAACTCTGTGCTGTCTATAAGAAACCCAGTTTAAAAATAAAGACACAGAGATATAAATAAAAGGATAAAAAAAGATATCATACAAACACCAATAAGAATACTAGAGTTTCAATGTTAATAAGAGACACAGAAGACTTTAACACAGAAAATATTCCCCGAAGAAAGAACAATATTTTATAATGATCAAATTCTCAGCTAATCAATATAATATTTAAAAAATCAGAAATATGCATGCTCCTAATAACAGAGCATCAAAATATGTGTAAAAAAAACCAAACCAAGTGAAAAGATACATGAAAATGTACTATTATTTGAGATTTCAATTTTCCTCTTTCAGTCATTGAAAAAAAAGTACACAGAAAATCACTAAGGAGGAAAAATAAGAGTTACGTTGGACTTTTCTTCAGAAAATATGGAAGCCAGAAGAGAGTGCAGTGTAATATTTAAAACGTAGAAAAAAAATTCCACCAATCTAGAATTCTGGACCCAGTGAAGTCATCCTCCAAAAGTGAAGTCGAAACACTTTCTCAGGAAAAAAAAACTTGGGAAAATTTGTTGCCAATAAATTTTCCTTTCATAAAATGTTAAACGAGTTTTTCCAGAGAGAAGGAAAATGAGGTAGATCAGAGACTCGAATCTACAGAAAGAAAGAGGGTTAGAGAAGGGATATAAAACGGTAAAATAAAACCTTTATTTTTCTTATTTTTAATTGAACTAAGGTATAACCGTTTGTTCCAAATAATGATAGCCGCGATGCATTCTGTGATGAACTTATGGAACTTATGGAAGTGAATGGCAGCAGTAATTATAAGAAATAGGAAGGAGGAATCGAGAATGCTCTGTTATGAAATGCCCGCACTCCCCACGAAACAGTATCGTATCGTTTAAAAATAAACATTGTAAACTCTGGAGCAGTCACCAAAAAGAGGAAAAAGAAAGAATATGTAATGAATACACTAAGAGAGGAGAGAAAATAGGATCATGAAACGCTCAAAACCATAGAAGGCAGAAAAAAAAGTGGAAGACCAAAAAAATAAATGAAAACCAAGACAATGAATAGAGAACAGGGACAAACAGGATAGATATTAACCCAACTGCTGTGGTCTGCGTGTCTGTGTCCCCCTGAAATTCATATGTCGACATCCTTCCTAATTCCCAAAGATGGTAGGTAGTATTAGGAGATGAGGCCTTAGATGGGGTGCTTAGATCATGAGGGGGAAGCGCTTCTAAATGGGATTAGCACCTTATAAAAGTGGTTCCCGAGATATCTCTGGCCCTTTCCATCATGTAGAGGCACAGTGGTGAGGGTCTCACTATGAATCAGGAAGAAGGCTCTTGCCAGGAGACGATCCTGCTGGTGCCTTGATCTTGGACTTCCAGCCTCCAGATCTGTGAGCAACAAGTTTCTGTCATTTATAAGCCACCCAGTCTGTGATCTTCTGTCATAGCCGCCTATAGAGACTACGACCCTAATTCTATCCATAATCCCTTTAAACATCAATGGTCTAAATACACCAATTTAAAAAAAACACAGAGATTGTGAAAGTAGATAAAAACAAGATCTGCTATAAATTGTCTCCAAGAAACCCACTTTTAAATATAAAGACTCAGATAGATTTAAAAAGTAAAGGGATGAAGGATTGATACAATGCTAAGAGGAAAGCTAAAGCAGTTCTATTAATTTCAGACAAAGAAAAAGTTCAGAGCAAGGGAAACGAACAGAGATTTAAAAGGAGGTGGCTCTGAATAATGATACAAAGGTCAGTTCTCCAAGAAGACAGAATAATCCTTGACGTGGATGTGCTTTACAACAGAGTGTTGACATACATAAAGCAAAAACCGCTGAAACTACAGGGAAAAATAGATTTACCCACTATCATAGGTGGAGATTTCAACTCCACGCTAACAGAACTGGACAGACACAGCAGGGAGGAAATCAGGAAGGAGATAGTTGAACTGAACAGCACCATCCATCAACTGCATCAGATGGATATCTGCAGAGTACTTCCTACAACAGCAGCAAAATAGATATTCTCCTCATGGAATGTCCACCGAGATAGATCCAATTGTGAGTCATTAAACATACCTCAACACGCTTACAACAGTAGAACTAATAAAGTCTGCTCTCAGACCACGATGGGATTACACCAGAAATCAATAACAGGAAGACACTAGAAAAATCCCCCAAATCCCTAGAGATTAAATAACACGTTTCTGAATAACACATGGAATCAAAGAACAGGTTGCAAGAGATGTTAAGAAATAAAATATTTTAACTAGATGAAAATGAAAATGCAACTTATCAAAATCTGTGATGAGAAGGAACGTTTTAGTGTTGAATGTATATCTTAGAAAAGGTTGATGGTCCAATCATCTCAGTTTTCACCTTAGGAAACTAGAAAAAGAAGAGCATATTAAATCCAAAGTAAGCAGTAGAAAACAGATAATAAAAAATGAGGGCAGAAATCAGTAAAACTGAAAACAGAAAATGCAGTGGAGAAAATCAAGAAAAGTGAAAACTGCATCTTTTTGAAAAATATAAATATTCTATAGTGGCACAAAGCAGTGAAGTGGTTTCCGAGGGACATAAGGCGTGTGTGGGGTGTAGGAACGCTCAGAAGTCGGGGCTTTAAGAGAACAGAGGAAATTTGGGAAGCAATAGCTAGTTTCCTCATTTTAATCGTGGGGACGGTTTCATTGGTCAAAACTTACCAACGCGTACATTTTAAATGTGTCCTGTTTATCCTAAGTCAAGTGGACCTCAATAAAGCTGTTTCGAAACATTTTTAAAGTTTTTAAAGCTGCTTCTTTGAAAAGGTCACTAAAATTGGTTCATCTCTAGTTAGGCTAATTTAAAAAAAAAGAATACACAAACTAATAACATCAGAAATGAAACACAGGCCATTACTACTGATGACATGGGCATTAGTGGGATAATAACACTCTATTCCCACAAATTCGATCATCTCTATAAAATGGACCAATTCCTTGAATATACATTTTACCAAATTTGCACAAGAAGAAATAAGCTTGATCCGTGGTATCTGTAAAATGGTGCGTTGTGATCATTTCTTAATAGCTAAAACACACATTTCCATGGCCCTGAAATTTCGTGGACAGATATTTCCCCAAGAGAAATGAAAGACTTTGTCCAAAAAAATATACTATGTCAAGTATACGCTTTCCTAATAACCCCCCACCACAAACAACCCAAATGGCCATGAGCAGGTGCACGGATAAACGAATTATTGCACACCTGTGTAATGGAGTACACTTAGCAATAACATGAAGACGCACCCATGCACGCAGTGACATGGGCACGTATCAGAAATATTATGCTGACTACATTAAGCCAGACCTGAATGAACACTTAGCCTGTGGCATTTCACAGAAAGCAGTTCAGCTGCCTGAGGGCAGCAGGTGAGGGGGGGAAGGTTGGCTAGGAAGAGAGAGGGGGGGACTTTGGGGAATGGGGAATGTTTTATTTGATTGACAGCTTCCATTTGTCAAACTACATGGAACTGGACCTTAATAAACAAATTAATACGTACTTTGGACATACCTATAATAGGTGGTTGGCTTTGGGGAGGGACAGCAAAAGGAGCGAATGGACACAGCTTCTTCACGTCTACAAACAGCTCTGCTTGCAATTATACCCTCCCCTGCGGAAGGTACTACACTCAAGGCAAATTAGAGGATCCACCGAAAGCATAGAAATTAAACATGAAACATAAGGAATGAATGATAAATGCCTGTCTAAAACAAAAAACAAAAAACCAAGAACCCAGACGGATGTATTATTTGCGGCTGCGCCCCTGGCCGGCTCTCGGCCATCAATCAACATCACTGGAGGAATGAGTTTGAGTCTCTAAGTCCCAGCCTCCCTCAGTCACCGGTGGGGTGTGTGGCCTTGGGCAAGGACGTTCAGGCCAGCTCCTAAGATTCCTGGACGTCTGGGTCTGAAAGACAGATGCTGTTTTTAAGGACGTAGAATGAACGTAGCCAGCTCCACAAGGGGGTCCTTGCTGATTTAATTTACGAGGGTTGATGGGAGGTGTAGGAATCAAATAAACGACACTGTCCGCTGGGCAGACAGTGTCCCAGCGCCCGTCCGAGAAGCTCTTCATTTCATCCTCACTCCGGGGGGAGGTGTCCGGCGGGTGCAGAGTTTCAGACTGGCAATGACGGTTTCTTCGCCCGCAGGATGAAACTGTCCCGTGGCCGGGCCGGGCCGGGCCGTGCCGGCCGCTGTGAGACGCGGCTGCCCTTCTGGGCGCAGTCGCCCTGTGGGGGCGAAAAGCAACAAACGCACGCGAGGTGGGGGTTCCTTTCCCCTCCCCTCCTGGCACCCCGCTGTCCCCTGGACCAGGGCTGGATGGGGTTCCTGGTTTTCAGCTGCCGTACCCCAACTCGGAGATGCTGGAAGACGCAGGAGGAGGTGGGGAAGGGCGCTCGTGACGAGGGGGGCCTTCCTGGGCAGCCTGCTACCGTTGACTTTTGGGGTCCACGAGGGCTGGTTCCAGTTCCGCGTCCAGGGTTTCCGTTTGATCCGCGGAGACACGCAGGCTTGCGTGTCACTGCACCCTGACAGCCGCGACGCTTTCCCAGCTGTCCCCAGCGGGACGCCCCAGGCGCCACGGGCAGAGACGGGGTCCGGCTCCTCAGCGTCCCACGTGCCACAGGCAGAGATGGGGTCCAGCTCCTCGGCACCCCACGTGCCACGGGCAGAGACGGGGTCCAGCTCCTCCATGTCCCACGCGCCACGGGCAGAGATGGGGTCTGGCTCCTCGGCGCCCCACGCGCCATGGGCAGAGACAAGGTCCGGCTCCTCCACGCAGCCCCCCTGACTGCAGCTCACGTTTCCCACGCGGGGGCTCCGCCTGAACGAAGCGGTGTGCGTAAAGCGGCGCGTGTCCGTCCGTCCGTCCATCGTAAGGACGCTCGGTCTCCGCGAGCCACGGCCTTTGTCACCACCTGCAGCGGCCGAGGCCGCCCACGTCCCGCTGCTCTATTTTCCAACCGATGATCGCGGAAACATTCACCGACCTGCGAAAGCAGACGGGGCCCCGCTCCCAAGATGCTGTGCGTGAGCCCCCCAAGATCTGCGTTCACTGCAGCGAACGCGCCACGGAGAAACGCGGGCCGTTGCACGGGCCGTGCACGTGTGCACACACGCACACACGCACACGCACACATGCACACGCACACGTGCACACGCGCACACGCACGCGCACGCGCACACACACACGCGCACACGCGCACACACACATGCACACGCGCACACACGCACACGCACCACGTGTCGAAGCCAGAGCTCTCTGAAAGGGGGCTCCCCCGCGCCCTGCACCCATTCCCCCGACCGAGGGACGTCATCCCTTTGGGGGTGCTCTGGGCCCCAACACTTTGACCCAACACGGAGCCAACGCCCTCCCGTGCCGAGCGGGACAGCAGCGCGCTGCGGGGCGGGGTCCCAGCCACCGTGTCGCATCGCGGTCCCTCGTGCGACGGTGGCGCCAGGCTCTGGCAGCTGCTGGGGTGGGGGGGGGTGTCCTGTCCCGCGCCACCCGGCCGGGCGCTGCCTTCCGTTGACCCAACCCGCGCGCGCCCTCGTCGTGGGAAATGACACGGGCGGGACCCTGCGGCAGGGACGGCGCCCCGACTTCCAGCCCCGGTCCCTGGGGGGGCGACCTCGGGACCTGGTATGAGTTTCCCTCCCAGCTGCGATCGCCGGGAGTCACGCCCTAAAGGGGGGTCCCGCCTTCCCATTCCCAGAACAAACGCGCTCCCGACACCCACTCCGTCTCCTGTCCGAGGATTCGGCCGGAGTTTCTCGCGCCCTTTTCATAAAGCGGGGTGGCCTGTGTATTTTTTTGTGCCAGTCTCGTCGTGCCTGGATTTCGCATCAGAGGGCAGCTAGCTCCGCTGCATGGCGGGGGAGCCACCTTTCTCCTCCGTGGCACGGTTCACACAAGCCCCGTGTGGGCGCCGCGGGCTCCTGCAGCATGTGGCAGGCCCGCTCCGGCCCGGGCCGGTTCTGGTTCTGGTTCCGTTTCCACGCGACCCTCAGAGGACCCCTTCCGTCTGGTCATCACGGTTACTTTTCTCTGCAGAATTTTTTTCCTCTTTTGGGTTCCACTTTAGCTCCTCCCTTCTCAATTACTTCTAAATAGTTTTTAAATTTTGTTTTCAATTTTCTTTTTAACTCAAGGTATTTCAAAAAAAAAATTTTTTTTTTCAGTTTGCAAGTGAATGGATCCTTTTCTGATGCGGCGGGAATGTTACTCACCGACGTAAGTCACCGCGTCCCTCTCGCTTGAGGGGCTGCGTTTGGGTCTCGGTGGCACCTGCCCAGCTGAGGCGTGGATCGCGGTTCCCGAACCGAGAAGTCCTGCTTCCCACGGCCATGGACTCACTTTCCCAGCCTGCTGGGTGACGGGGGTGGCCACACGACGACACATGACCCCACCTGGCCCCCTCTCTCCCTGCTCTGGCTCACCCTGGAGGGTGAGCACAGACTAACACGTATTTCTGGGTTCAGCTCCTAGTTCCATCGACTATACTCAGTTATGTAACCTCAGCCAAGTGACTGCATCGCTCTCTGCCTCGGTTTCCCCATCTCTAAGTGAGAAAGAACAACACCTGCCTTACGAATTGATGTGAGTTGGGGAGTGAAAATACCTAAGGGGCTGAGAACAATGGTTTGTGCAAAGCCGGTCAGACAAAGTATCATGTCATAATTATTAATGCTGTTCCTATGACAACCGTCATCGTCATCTTGGGGCCCTGCGGACAAAGAGCCAACGTCATGAGACTACAGAGCAGAAGCAGAGAAGGGGTCTGGACCCTTGGTGAGGACGTTGGGCAGAGCCCAGAAAACTCACCCGGACACGTTCAGAGAATGTCAGATGGCCTTCCTCAGGCCGTCTGCTCATTTCCATCGAATGCGTTCTGACCGATGTGCCTGATTGTGTTTTCCATTCATTCATAAACGGGTGCCGAGCACTGTTCTAGGCTCGGGGGACACAGCTGTGAAGAAAAACAAAGAAACGCTTTGCCTCCCGGAGTTGACATTCTTCTCCTACCAACAGTTACTTGCGTTCTGTTAAAGTCAGCAGAAGCAGCCTCTGAGTTCTGCTTGGGGGACTCTAGTGACATTTGTATCACTGTCCTGCGGGTGTCGTTTACCCCGGGGACATTCTCGCTTCAGCCCTGTGTGAACCGGGACTCAAATCTAGGTCAAGGTTCATTTTTTTGCACGTCGATGTCCAACTGTTCAAACACTCTTTGTTGAACAGACTCTTCTTTCCTCATTTGGTGGCTTTTGCACCTTTGTCGAAACTCGGACGGCCACACTTCTGGAGGTGAAGCGAGAAAGAGGAGGAGAGGGGAGGAAAAGAACAGGCAGACACGACGAGAGTGTCAAACCAAAAAAAAAAAAAATGCCACACGTTGGCAAAGGTGCGGCCCCGCCTGAGCTGTAGCTCCCTGTGGGAGGGGTGTCCATGGGGGGACTCCATCTTTTTGAGCCAAAATGCATCCTCTAACATGGCACTTCCTGTTAAGTCTACTCAAGCTCATGAACATCCAACAAAAAGCGCCAGTCCGAGCGTTCCCAGCAGCTCCCTCTGCAGGAGCCCCACGCCGGAGACCACCTCGTCCTCAGTACGGTGGCCTGGCCGGTTCCCACGATGGATTGATGGATCGCGAAGGCCCAATGGGAAGGAACGACCTCGCACGGCTCTCAGGGGCCGGGCCAGATCTCATGAACACGGACGTGGGGAGAAAAGAAGCAAGACACGAATGGGGGGAGAGGATGTCATTTCACGCACGTGCGTACAGGAAGAGGAAAGCTCATCTGTGGCACTGAAGTCAGGCCGACCTCAGCAGAGGCTGTGGGATGTTCCGTCTCGCGATCAGGCGACACAGGTGCGTTTGGCTTGTGATTCTATAAGCTGTCACCCGTGCACACTGTTCCATGGGTGTAACGAGCTTCAAATGAAAATTTAGAAAAAAGAGAGAAAGAGAAAGGCCACACTTCTCTGGAAAGAAATTACTAACGGCTTTCTGTAAGAATAAAGTCACCCCTGTTTTTGCAGACTGGGGTGCACTCTGCCCTCCTGCTGCACGACCCTGCACGTTACAGCCCAGCCCCCTGGTTGACCTCCGCAGGTCTCCAAGGTGTCACGTCCCAGGGCGTCTGAGGATGCTGACGGGACATGTCCCTCATGAGGTTAAAATCTTGAGGACCCCTCTGCCATCACACCCTCCAGAGCTAAACAGTACGAGGCGCCACGTAATTGTGCCCACGTGGTAAGCCTCACCACCGACCGTCACAGTAATTCTGCCTCAAACCCCGTTTCTGGCCGAAAGCACTCTCCCTGTGACATGCTCTGTGCCACAGCACACTGCTCCGTTTCAAACCGCCACCGTGGACCCCGTGGCGGGTTGGGCCTGCCGCCGAGGCAGCCTGCGGACCCCAGCTAGGAAGCGCGGAACGGATGTGCCTGTCGCCGGCACTGACATCGCATGCAATTTCAAGAATGGCACAGAGCCCCTGCGCGCTCCTACTGGGAGCCGGCAGCCTTCTGTCTTCATTACGAGAGGGGAAGATTATTCCCTTCTATCCCGGGAAAGCCACGGGGATTCATGCTCCCTGCGGCACAGAAGTATCCTGTGGCCAAAAGCTTTTTTTCTGCCGCGTCTCTCAATCTCTTTCTGTTCCTTAGCTTTTAAGGCTCAGAGCTAGAAAGCCAGGCCTGGATCTCTCAATATTATTAGCAGAGATTAGAGAGAAGGAAAAAGCCGCGTTCCCAACCCCTGGACCCCTACGCATATCCCGCGGGTGGTTTTTGCTTCAGCCATGCAGAGCGTGAATTACAAAGCAACGGCGAGATGGGGGCGTGAGGGGCGGAAGGCATCCAAGACGAGGAAACTGTCAAAATCGCCTGGATATACATTTTCTTAAGAGCCATGCCATACAGCTGTCATTTATGCATCCCTGTGGTAAATACTATTTAGTTATTTTAATAAAGATTCCCATTTTGCTACAAAGGAAAGACTCTCGTAGCACCATTAGATATATGCCACATCATACACACGCTGAGGGCACGACTATCGTCCTCATCCAGGCCCCAGGGGGCTCAGGGATGTGCACACACACACGCACACACATGCACACACATGCACACGCGCACCATGCTGGCCAGGAGCTGGTGTCTCATTCCAGGGCGGGCTGTTATGCCCACAAGGGAGTAGAGATGCCATTCAAATCCAGGGGCTCCAGGACCTCAAGCCAGTGGCCCCTCCAGCAGATGGCTCTATAATTTCCCGGGTAACCTAGTCAGCTAGAAGGACTTGTCATGTAACAGGGGAGGTGGGGAGCAGGAACCAGAAGGGCGAGCGACTCGTCCACCTTGGAGGGAAGCTCAGAGCGCCGTGGAGCCAGCACCTGCCTCCCGACCCAGGAGTCGCCTGCGGAGACGAAGGGGAAGGCGGTTACGACGTTCACACAGGGTCCCCGCCCTGCACTTGACCCCCACAGGGACCCTGAGAGGGGCGCCATCCGCTCCCCTCCACAGGTGCGGAGGCTCGGAGATGCGGAGGGATTCGCGGAGCTCAGGGCGATGGGCGACCGAGAGAGGCCGGATTTGCGTCTCTGAATCCCGAAGCCCGTGGTCCCGCAATCACACGCCTTTGTCACCCCCCCTCCCCTGGAAAATCAGCTCCTTGCCTGGGCCTCCTTCCATCCTTCCAGGAGCTGACCCTGTGACCCGGGGACCCCACCTGCCACCATCTGCAGGTTCCCGCCTGAGCGCAGCGCTGAAGGCCTGACGCATCCCACTGTCCCCCGCCCCCCTGCTCGCCTCCTGCCTCCACCCGGAGTCTCCAGACCCTCTCGAGAGTCCAGAGTCCACGGTGGCCGATGTTGACTTTCTTCCAACAAGAGGTAAATTTCTTAAAGAAAAAATAAAGCCCATTATCAAAAACCAAACACCCTCAAGGACCCCGGCCAGGTGAGGTGTGTGGGAATGACTTTCTGCAGGGCCGCGGTCCCCCCCCCAGCTCCGCCGCCCCCCGGGGCCGTCGATGGCAGCGCCCTCTTGTGTAACTCAGCGGGGTGCAGGAGCAGGAACGGGGGAGAATCGGGGGACAGCGCGTGACGGCGCGTGAGTGGACAGCACTCCCGCAGGGTGGAGGAGGGACTGGGTTCCCACCCGCAGCCAAGAATCTGCTCGTGCGGCCACGGGACCCCCGGCAGCAAACCTGCCCCTTTCCGTCCCCCGCCCTGGGGAGCTGGAGAAGCGCCCTCCAACAGCTCACGGCCCCGCTGACGCGCCGGCGGACACCGTGGGAAAGGCGCAGGTTTGATGCGCGCGCATCATCCACCTGCTCCGTGCGGCCACCTGGAAACGCGACCGGCTGGGCAGCGCCAACCGCAGGACCGCAGTCCTGGGGGCCGGAACCTGAGAGCCGGCCGAGGCCTGTAGCCCCCCGCACCCCCCGCACCCGCCTCCACCGCCACGAGGCCGTGTCCCGCTGTGCTGTGCGCGGGGGCGTCCCGATGGCCCCTGGCGACCGGGACGCCGGTGTGTTGGCTTAGGGACCCACCCGACTCCAGTGTGGCGTCATCCACACTAACTGCATCAGCAGCGACCCTGCTCTGAATAAGGTCACGCACTCTGAGGACCTGGCGGGGTGAGACTGTGATACACGAATTTGGGGAAGACACAATTCAGCCGACGACAAGGCCAAACACTGTCGCCACCTTTCCTCCGTCACGTGAACCGAAAGGGGGCTGGAAGCAGGACCGCCAGGCGCAGGCGCCCAGGTAAGGACGCGGGACAGTCTGGGGTCGGCCCCAAGCTGGGCGGGTGGCGGAGGGGGGTGCATCCCGGGCCCCCCAACACACACTTCTGCAATATAAAGCTGATCTTCACCTTGGGCGGCAGCCCCACCCTCCTGCGGGTGTAGAATGACACGGTGTGAAGGTGTCAAAGTGTCAGAGGGGTCTCCCCTCTTGCCCTCCAGGGATGCGACCCAGCGCCAGGGCGGGGCGGCCCCAGCGCCCCTGTTACCTGTGGCTCGCATCCCTCAGTAAACCATCGTGTGAACCGTGAACTACCCTGCACCCCTCCTTCCCCCGTAAGAGGGTCCCCCCTTTTCCCTCTCATCCAGTGCCAGCCATGTCCCCTCTTCGCTTCCTCCCGCCCCTTGAGCGACACCAGCGGCTTCCCTGTCACCCTCCTCACGCCCCGCCCTCCGATCTTCACGGATCAAAGGAGCCGCAAAACTGCCTTTTCCCAGAGCATTTGCGCAGTCCTGTGAGATGTGGCTTCCACGTCTCAGACGTGACTCTTTAAAACCGTCTTTCGGTTTGGACTTTGTTTTGTCACAAACTGTGGTGGCGTCAGCCGGCGACACGCTGCCCTTGTCTGTGACACAGGAAGGGGACCCCTGCCTCTCCCGGCTGAGCCGCACGGCAAGGCTTCCCCGGTGCTCGGGGTGGCGTGGGTGGCGTCCCGCTCGTTGTCACCAGGCAGGCCTCCAGGGGCGGTCAGGCTGTGGGGGGCGGGGCCGGGGGGGGGCACCTCACCCCCACAGGTATAAACATCCCCTCCGCCACCCCCCTGCCAGCCTCAGTGACCTTCAGACAGCCATTAAGAGGCAAGCGAGGCGCGCTGGAGAGCCACAGATGGGAGGCCCAGCCCATCCCCCCACTCCTGGAGCCTGCACCTCTGCTTGGCGCGTCCCCAGCGGAGCTGGAAGGAACAGAAGTCATTCAACGTCCACGTTCAACTGCGCATGTCGGCAATGTACGACCTTGACTTGTCCTTACAGTGCCCTTTGGAACGGTTTAGGGGTTCGTGGTGAGTCAAACCCAGTCCAGGGCGACAGAGCTGCACCTCCTGGAGAGCGGGAAAGCACAGCTGACCCCAAACTCACTCCGAGCAGGTGTCCTCTGCGCAACCGCGCGCTGCCTACAAACCGTCAGGCTCAGGCGTGCGCACGTGGTGACAGTGGCATGACCGACGGCGGAGGGGACGCCCAACACCCAAGCACGCCGTGAGGAAAGGAGGGACGGAAGCGGGCAGGACGCCAGCGCCGCACAGGAAGCGGGGGGTAGCGTGGGAAGAAGGCGAAGAGAGAGGGAGACGGTTAGAGACGCAGGCGCCGAGCGCCGCGCCCTCCCCACACCGGGGACCCGGTGACCCGAGGACTTCGTCTCTTCAGGACCGTGATCGGGGCCTCAGCGGTGGGCCACGTGAGCCCCTCGCCTCCGGGAAGACCCCTGGAGGCCGGCCCTTGCCGCCCCGCACTGCGAATCTATCAATTCGGCCCCTGGGGACCGCCGTCTTTGCCGCATTAAACGCAGTGTCGCGCTCGGTGAGTGAGCCGGCGGGGCCGCTCCAGCGTCATCCCCGGATGCCGGGTGGGCCAGGGCCGCACGCAGTGGCCGGAGGAAGGCTTCGGGTGAGCGGGCGGGCAGCTGCTGGCCCTGTGCTCTGCTCCCCGGGGGCCCCCAGATCGCCTCGCCACCAGCCCCGCCCCCCCCCCACACGACCATAGCATCGCATCTGGAACCAGCTGACACGCCCTCAGGCGACGCAGAGATAAGTGTGCAGAATTTACATTGCACAGAGTCGATAGGACTGCGCCCGCTGTGGGAGTAGGGCGGGGGTGGGGGGAGCTTACGGGCATTTGTCACAGCCTCGGAAACTCATCACAGCCGCGGGGACTCGTCACAGCCGCAGGGACCCGTCACAGCCATGCTCCGGGTCACCCCACACGCATCCACTGTTCCTGCTGAGCCCCGCCCCCAGCAGTCCGGCCCCCACGGCTGGGACAGACCACCCCACACCCCAGGCACTGCCCCCCGAAGCCTCTTGTGCTGATGGGAGGAGGGTCCCCTCTCCACCCCTCTTCCTACAAGGAGGCTCCTGTGCAAACGCGCCCACCGCCTCACAGGGCTCTCTGCAAACGAGCATTGAAACGACCGGCGGGACCCCAAGTCCCCTCCCACAAGGCCCCGGGGGCCTGGCTAGCACGCTCGTGCCACTGAGAAGAACAACGTGGCAGGGGTGCCCGGGAAAGACAGAGAACACCTACTCTCAGGCGACTGTCCCGTGTCATGGGACGCGGACGCGGTGGGCGGCTCTGTCCCTGAGCCATCTCCGGCGCCCAGCGCGCTCACTCCCATCTCGCCCCGCCCCGCCAGCCGCGGGGACCCAGGCTCAGGAACGCAAGGGCCTCGTCAGCCTCTACGTGGGGGGGGGGGCATGGAACCAGGTCCAGGTCCACCTGAGACCTGGCTCCCCTTTGACTCCTGCAGACGAGAAAGCGGGGACCCGTGTGAGAGGCAGCGGTTTGCCAAGGCCCGGTGGCCAGGGCCGGGCTAGGCAGCGACTTGCCGTCAAACCTTCCGGCGCCGTTTCATTGGGTCGCAAATGAGTGCAGAAAATCAGGGGGTTAGCCCCCACCCTCAGGGCTCGAACCGGGTGATTTGGGGCTACTTGATCCCTCCGACCCGGGAATGCCTCCTGATTAAGATTCCCAGAATAGCGCAGCTCAGCGCCAGGGCGGGCTGTGGGGGAGGGCGAGGGGAGGGGGCGGGACCGGCAGAAGGTGGGCGGGGCACGGCCTGGGGCTCCGGGTCCCTCCTAACACGAACACAAACGGCTCCCCTTGGGTCCGAGAGAAAAGACACAGTGGGCCCAATGCAGGCCGTCCTGTGCCATTACCAGGACGCTCAGGACAGGCGACCTGTGACGCACGGAGCAGCGTGAGGACTCTCTGCATCACCCTCTGCTCCGGCCCTCTCTCCCCGGGGTGGGGGCAGAGCAAGACCCAAGCCCGAGACAGGGACGGGACCGACTAGGAACGGCCATCCTGCGACTTCCCCGGCGCAGCTCATTTCGCTTGGGGCTTGTTTGTGCTTTTGATTTTGTTTTAAGGGGGCGGCTCATGCTCTATTTTTGCAGATCGCAAAACAACGTCCCATTGCTGCTGGACTCGAGTGTCAGAAAGTCAGTGCTTCCTTAACCGAGCAGAATTTCCACCAGCGTGGGACAGTCCGTCCCGTGTTGCCGGAGGGTTAAGGAGGATGGACGTCCTTGGGGGCGGGGGTACGTGGGGGGCACTGACCTCGTGGTGGGGAGCACCGCCACAGTCCCTCCTCGTGACCCCCGAGCTCCTGAGCACGGGCGATGGTCCAGTTTCCGGGGAGAGAGAGTCTAATGGCCCCCAGCTGAAGGCCGTTGATCCACTCTTCCGTCCCCAGGCTTGGGGAGCTGTGTCTCATCTCTCGGGGAACCTGCCGGACACGTGACGCCTCAGCGTATCCCACTGCAGGGAACAGGAGGTCACGAGGAGGCTGGGGCTCCCTCCCCCTGAGGGGCCTGCGGGGCGGCCTTCGCCTCAGGCCACTGGGCCGGGCTACCTGCAGCCACCGCGGCTCGTCCCCTTTTAAAAATCAGCTCCCGTCCCCAGATCCGCTCTTGGCAAGCGCGGCCACCACTGCTGTTTCCCTGAAGGCACTGCCGAGAGTTAGATAATGAGCTGGCACGCGCTCGTGCAATGTTTACCGTGTTCCTCAGAGCAAGGGACATACTGGTTCCTCCACTAATTTGGGGTTGCTAGATCTTTGCCACTCTCCTCTGGAGTGCTCTGAAGCCAGCGCGTGGACTCGCGCATGACGGAGCCGGGCCGGGGACCCCGGGCGACGGTCGGTCGTGGGGGCTGCTTCCTCCCCGAGGGGCCGCGGCGGGTCTGACGGTGGAAGATGACCCTCGATTTTCCCGACGGAGAGGACAGGGAGACACGGGAACATCCAGGGAGCAAGCATGTCGTGGGACACCCCGAAAACATTTGGGGACAAAAGAGGGGACGGCCTTGACTTCCGTTCAAGGAAGCCAAACGCAGGACAGCACCACGAGGACGGGGGCTCGGAGAATTCACCCAGGTATTCGCAGAAGATCTCAACGCAGACGGATCTTCGTCACGGGGCCTCCATGGGGACAGTTCCGAGCCTCGGCCTGGAGTAGTTCACAGTCTTTTTTATTCTTATTTTTTTTTAATGAAAACTCGGGGCCTCCAGTCGTGTGTAATTTCTGTGAGGACTCTAATGAACGCATCCACCTAAGCCCTAAATTCCCACTTTCAACAGGACGCTCTGGGGTTAGAGTGACATTGATATAAATTCCACTCGGGATTTTGGTGGCACGTCTTCCCCCGTGGAGTTCAAAAGCATTTATAGACATTCTGATGCGTGCCTGTGATCTCCCGGGGTGGGGGGGTGGGGGGAGGGTGGTGGCGGCAAATTCTATTAGCTCAGTTTTACGATTGGGAATAGAAAATCTTAACAGCAGCCAAATGGTTTGGCAAAAACCATATGGCGTGTCACTGATAATGCTTCGAGAAGAAAACAGGTTTTTTTTTTCTTTTTTTTCCCCCAGCATCTCTTCCCGCATTAGTCTTCTGTCCAACTTGCTCGCAGGATGTGTTTAAAAATATATATATTAGCTGTGAGGTGATTTCGAGGGTCTCTGCAGAGTCTCGCCTGCCTTTTCAGCCCGTTGGGTGGGTGCAGGAAAGGGGGGACACCGAGCTGTGCCCCTCTGCTCGTCGGGAAGGACAGAATTCCCGGCATCGTCCCAGCCATCTGGACAGCGGAAAGCAGAGAGGCGCGTCCTGGCCGGAACCCTGATGAGGCGATGTGACCGAAGACCGCCCCCCCCCCCCGATCCCTGCGCCCCCTTCCTGCCGCGGACCCCGCTCCGGCTCCCCGAGCCTGCGTTCCGGCGACTTCCTCCGACCCCTGATCCGAACGAGGAGTGGAGAAGGAGGAACAGGAAGAAAGACGTGGGCTTACTGTCTAGGGCAGATGGTGTATCGGGAACAGATGCCAGGGATGAAGAAGACGCCTCTTCCCGGCTCCCTGTCGGCTGCCATCGTCCCTCCGAGAAGAAGGACCTGCCGGGTGCGGAGCACGGCGCAGGCGGTGGCCGCAGGGACAGCAGCCACCGCGGCTGCGGCTGGCGGGGGCAGGGGCCTCGCGCTGCGTTCCAGGCGGTTCGAGACCCTGCGGACAACATCGTTCAGTGGCCGGGGAGGGCGTCCGAGGAGTCACGGCGACGCCGTGGCCAGGAGAGGCCAAGGAGCTGCCGCGGGGAGGTGACACCACCTGTGGGTCCCAAAGTGCCCGCCGCTGCCAGCTGGCTCCTGCCCTGCCCTCCGTGCCCTGGTCCCAGCCAGTCCTGTCAATGTAACTGCTCCCCGCTGTGTCAGGGAAGCACAGGCCATGCCAGCTGCCGGGGACACCCCCTCCCACCCTGCACACGGCCACCCGTCCTGTCCAGACGCGAACTCCCCAGGGAGGCGTCCGTCCTTGCCCCTCCATCTGGGGTCAGGTCCGGTCACTCCCAGCCCTCTCCTGTAGGCGACTGAGACAGTGGAGATGAAGGATTGGTGTCACTTAGCTGTGAGCGACGGGCATCCCGCCCTGGGAGCTGAGCCCCTCTGAGTGGGTTCCCTTCTCCCGTCCACCTGGACAACACTTACCTGGCACCTGGAAATACTTAATAAATTAATAAAACCAAAGGGCATCCATCAGTCTGGTCCAAGGACACAGTGACCCAGGCAGCAGGTGGCAGGTAGTGGCTCCACAGCCCCGTGGGTGAAAATGGCTAAGATCGGGTCACGTGATCTCCCATCGGCTGCCTGAACTCTCCTCTGACCCCCAGGGATTGGCACCGTCCCCTCGCCCGGCCCACACCTGCCTCCTAAGAGGACAGTGGGAGGGAGATGGCCCGTGGTGGCCGTGTGTCCTGCGTGGAGATAAGGTGCTCCCCCCGAGGGGTGCCCTGGCAAATCCAGCTGGGTCTCTTCCCTAAGGGGACGCTTCCTGTGCTGGAGCTGAGCGAATGCGCTGATATTGTCCGATATTCACATGTTTTTCATGGCACACCCTTTCTGTGCAACACTGTAGCCTGTGCTTCCTTGGGAGGCATCAATTAAGGTTGTTATATTGTAGCCGGACTTTTCAATACCCGGGAGAGTCCAACTCGCGGCTCCTAATGGCTGTGTTTTATGAAATTAGGACCGTGCGCTCCATTATAAATATGCTGATGCTCCAGTAACGTCGTTAGCATCGTCGGAGGCCTTTTCTCCCCTCTCCACAGAATTCCGTGTCTCCCTAATGGGACTTCATAAAATTATCATTAGAAACGAAGGTATTAGCCTCTCTTCACAGCTCCCCGCCGCGGCCTCCCCCGCCCCCCGAAATATCCAGAGGCGTTTTTCAAAAGCAGAGAAATTCTCCAAGGAAGAACTTGCTCGGGGATCTGTCACGGCTACTAGCACACAACGATCAATTTTCAGAAGTGGTCCAAGTCATGCCCAAAGAATAGCAATAGGTAAGTGGGATTATGAGACTGAGGAAGAGAGAGGCGTGGGGTGGGGGGCGGGGAGAAAGGAGGGAGGAAAGGCAGGAGGCAGGGGTGGGTGCGGGGGGCGAGACAAAGAATAGAAAGAGAGAACAGGACCCCACTTGTGTCACTGAGAGGCCAGCTCAGCCCCCCACCCCACCCCCAGGGCAGAGAAGCCACCAGAGTTTAGGATGTCGGTGACAGGTGTATTGGGTTGTACACTTTGTCACAGAGCCCCTTTCTAATTATAGAAAATGTCCTGAACTTTGAAGCCCAGTGGGATGGGGACAGCCATCATCTCTCTTCCAAGTCCCTTCACTGAACGGAACTACCCTTTACAAGGTCCAGAACCCCACATCCTTGCGTGGCCCCTGTGGTTTGATGGATCCAAAAGGGAACATTCCTGAAATTCGAAAGCTGATTCCATGTAGGTAATCATGACCCACTTGTAAGCCACGCCCACTTCAGTCAAACGTTTTTAGTTTTTTTATGACAAACGGCACACCCCTCCTGGCCCATCACTCAGAGGCAGACGCACTACTGAGGACAGAAGCTGCCATCAGCTCTGCAGTGAAAAGCAAGGCGGAGTCCTCTGTTCTCTCGAGTGAGCCTTTTCTGGTGTCAGTTGTCATTGCAGGCCAGGCGGGAACGGGGACAGGGCAGAGGGAAACCGGACCCCCAGCGGGCGCCTTTTGTGCCAGCAGGAAACCCGGTCTCATCCCTCACGTTGCCCAAACCACCGACGTGAGCAGCGCAGGCCTCTGCAGAAACTCCTCTCACCACCTTCGCAGATTCCAGAAGCTGAAGATATCCATCGGCCCAGATGCAGGCAGCTCCTCCCGCGCCCACCCCCCACGTGTTCGTCTGTTTGCGTGTAATGTGTACGTTTCCAAACACTCCTGGCGTGCGTGGGGACGCGCATGGCCCGGGGCCAGGGCCTGGCCGTCACCGCGGGAGGACAGGGTCTGTCACCCTCCAGCTCGTCGCTCTAAGTGTCCACACTCGTCTCCCAGCGTCTCCCTCCCAGACACCTTCCCAGCCGCTGTGGGCATCGTGATTTCGAACCACACTAATGTCACCAGATTGGGCCCTTAGTTGATATCCGCCCTCAGCCCTTGGGACAAAGCCCCTCTGAGCGGGTTAAATAAATATATAAATTTCTGAATTTCTGAGTTTCACGCTGAGGGTGCCAGGGAGTGTGACGCTCAGAGAGGTTCCAGCCTCATCAGCCACCCCGCCACCCACGCCCTCTGCGGTAGCCACACCCCGAAGCGCACAGTCCCCCCAGCTCCCCGCTGCTTCTGCCACCAAGTGCCCAGCCGGGCGATGCTGCCAGACCGCTGAGGGCTCAGCGGGCCCAGCGATGGGGGCCCAGCATGGAGGAAACGAAAAGGAACCCTGAGCCTGGCGCGGGGTGGGGGATAGGGGAGTGGGGGATGGGCGGGCACCTCCACTGCCACCCCCGGCCCCCCTGGACCGAGAGGCCGTGTGTTCATCCTGCAGGGGCTGAGAGACTGCGCGTGCGTGTGTGTGATGCGCCTGCCCCCACTGTCGTCGTTATTATGAAAATAAAATAAATAAACATAAAACATAAAATAACCATGCGGGGAGGACGTGGAGACGCCGGAACACCTGGGCTCCGCTGGCCGGAGTGGAAATGCTGTTGCTCCCCGGGCGGGGGGGGGGGGGGGGGGGGGATCTGCGGGTCCATCAAACACGTCACCCCCAGAACTGCCCTGCGGGCCAGCCACCCCATTTCTAGGTGTCCACCCGAAAGGATCAGAAGCACATCGTACCCACAGCAGCACCGAGGGGACAGCCAAGAGGGGGTGATGACCCAAACACCCATCAACGGAGGATGAATGAACAACCTGCAGTAAGGTCGTACGTGGGACGTTATGCAGCTTCAACTTAACCAGGAAGGACATCTGGACACGTGCCCTAGCATGAAAAATCCTCGAAGATAGGATGCTCAGGGAGATACGCCAGACATAAAAGGAAGAACATTTCCTGATCCCACTCATATGAGGTACGTGGAGTCGTCCAGTTCATGCAGGAAGGAGAATGGTGGACGCCAGGGGTGGGGGGAAGGGTGGGGGAGTCGGTGTTGAACGGGGACAGAGTCAGTTTGGGAAGATGGAAAGTTCTGGAGAGAGACGTGACGGTTGTTCTGGTGGTGACGGTTCTCCCGGTGGTGACGGTTGTACAACAATGTGACTGTGTTCAATGCTTCTAAACTGGACCCTGAAAATGGTTAAAATGGTAAATATTGTGTGTATTCTACCACAATAAAAAAAAAAAAGGTGCATATGTAGAAATTCTGTTTCTGACCACGATGCGGCCACAGAGAGGAGATTTGCCCTCCCACATTAAAAAGCAACCAGACCAAACAACTAGAAAGAAAAGATAGAACAAATCTCAGACATAAAACTACAGGCAACACAGGGCAGCAAACCTTGGGAGAAGGAGAAAAATAAGGTGAGCTCTCTGGTGACCTTAACTTTCTACTTAGAAAACTCTTCCAGGCCACATTGCAGGAGGGGTGACCCAAACAGAGCCTGGCCTGTCCCTCAAATGCAGAGAAAGAGCTGAAACCCCAGCAAAGGCAGGGAGGCTAGGACTGCAGGGCAGCACCTGGGGAGGCAGGAGCTGCAGGAAAGAAGCAGGCTGCATGGAGAGAGAGAGATCTGGGGTTCTGCAGAGGGTTCCCCTGGAGGCTTCAGCTGAATACCCACCAGCATGTGCACGTGTGGCCTGGAGACACCCACCAGAAAGGAACGGGCAGAACGATCTTTGCAGCTTACAGAGGCCTAGGAGTGGACAGTGTTCTCGCTGAAGTGGAGAAACCTCATGATACACAGAACACCAGGAAGAGTAGCCCGAAGGGCATGAGCAAACCTAGCCCGACACTAAGGGCCACCTGGCCTTGCCCAAGAGAGCTTGAAGGTAAGCCTCAGAAGGATCTCGTTGTTTCCAAGAAATGTAATGGCTCCCAAGAATAAAGCTCAGAAACCTGTAAAGAAATATGTAAATACCAAAAAAATAAAAGTTACAAGTCCAGCATCCAATCAGAAATGATGAAGGATACAAAGAAAATACGACCCATAATCAGGAAGAAAAAACAACCGATAGAAGCAGACCCAGAAGTGACACAGATGATAGAGTTAGAAGGAAAGGTGTTAGATGGTTATTAAAACTAGATTTTGTGTGTTAGGCGGGTAGAGGAGGACGTAATGCTGAGGAGATGTGGGAGATGTTAATAAAAAAGATAAATTGGTGGATATAAAAATATGTCTAGAATTAACAGATTACATACTACACAGAACAAAAAAAAATCATACACTTGAAGACTAAATAGCAATAGAAGCCATCTAAAATAAAAGAGAGAGCGAGTAAAAAGATGAGGGGGACCCTGAACAGAGCAATTGGTGGGAGATGGGACAAATTCAAACAGCCAACTATACATGTAATTGGAATCTCTCAAGGAGAGGCAGGTGGGAGAAAATATTTGAAGAAATAATGCTTGAAACTTTTTCACATGTAAACTATAAACTCACAATTTTTAATACAAGAAGCTAAATGAATCCTAAATGTAAGAAATATGAGTGAAACCACAGCAGGTTACATTCTAAAAAAATTACTCAAAGCCAGTGAAAAAAGAAATTTTAAAAGGAGCTGGAGTGGGCAAGAAAGGGACATTTTCATGTACCAAGAAACAAATGTAATGATGACAGCCAACTTCTCATCAGAGACAATGCACGCAAACAGTACATCAACATCTGAAACTGCTAATTTTGAACAATTTACCAAAAAAAAAAACACTTTCAAAAATAAATGCAAAAAAAAAGAACTTTCTCGGAAACACAAATGCAGAAGAAATTAATTAGCAGCAGACAAACACTGAAAAAAAAGGTTCAAGTAAGTCCTTTGGGCAAAAAGCAAATTACAAAAATTTGGATATACACAAATTAATCAGGAGCACCAAAAAGGGTAAATATTGGGTAAATAGAAAAGAAATTTTCACTTAAAAAAAAACTCTTTGAAAGATAATTGACTATTTTAAGCAAACATAATAACAATATATTGTGGGATTTAAAGTATAAGCAGAAATAAAAGGCACGACAACACTGGCACAGGGGCTGGCCAGGGAGAAATGAAGTACAGCCTCGTAAGGGTGTTACACTTTAAGTGAAGTAGTCTAAAATTACTTAAAGATGGACTGTGATAAGTTTAAGGAAGTGACTGCTATTAAAAATATATATATAGTGAATAAAACCAACAGAAAACATAAAGTGAAATGATAAAAATTACTCAAATTATTCAAATGAAGTTAGGAAAAAGAAAATAACACATGCAATAAATAAAAAAATTAGCAATATGGTAGATTTAAGCTCAATTATATCAATGACCATTAAATGTAAGTGCTCTAAACACCGCAAATAAAAGGCAGAGATTGTCATATTGCATAAAAAAAGCAAGAACTACATATTGTCTCAAATGTATAAAGTAAGAGTGAAGTAATGGAAACAGAATATATCATGCTGAGAATAATCAGAAGAAAGCTGGAGAGGATTCATTAATATCAAAGTAGATTTCTGAGCAAAGAGAACATATAAGGACTAAGAGAATTATTTAATAATGATAAAGGAGTCAGTTCATAGGAAGACATAACGTTAAATGTTTATGTTCTTGATAAATGAGCCAAAATAGATCTGGAACAAAATTTATAGGACTGAAAGAAGTAGACAAATCCACAGTTATAGCTGGAGACTCCAGAAGCCTCTCTTAATAGCTGACAGAACAAGTATACAGAAAATCAGTAAAGATGTAGAAGTCTTCAACAATACTATAAGCCAATTTGACCTAATTTGAAATTTATAGAATACACTACCTAAATATAGAAGAATCCACATTCTCCTCAAGTACACATAAATATTTACCAAGTTAGATCTTATTTAGGGACCAAAAAAAAATAATTAAAAAAAATTCAAATCATACAAAATATGTTCTCTGGCCACAAGGAGATTGACTTAGAAATCAATACTGAAAGATATGTGAAAAATTTCCAGATATTTAGAAACTAAATAATACACATTGATTCATGGGTCAATGAAGAAACCATAAGGCATATTAGAATGTATTTTGAAACAAATGAAAATAAAAACATGACATGTCAAAATGTGCGAGACATAGTTAAAACGGTGTTTAAAATGAAATTTATAGCACTAAATGTTAGGAATTAAGAAAATAAGAAGGTTTTTGAAACAATGACTCAAGTTTCTACCTTAACAATAAGAAAAAAAGGAAATTGATCTCAAGTTAAGCAAAAGACATGAAATAGTAAAGATAATCACAAATCATGAAATAGGAAAAAGAAAAAATGATAGATTGATGAAACCAAAAGCTAAGCATTGGAAAAGATGAACCAGACTGGTAAACCTCTGGTCAGACATACTGAAAAAAGAGAGAAAACAAATTACCAGTATCAGAAGTAAGAGAGAGAAGAGACATCACCACAAATCCTACAGGCAAAATAATAATAATGGGAAATATTATAAACAACTTTATGTAAATAAGTTCAACAGCTTAATGGAATGGAGAAATGACTTAAAGACAAACTCCCAGAGTTCATTGAAGAAGAAATAGATAATCTGACTAGTTCAGCTTTACGTCTATTAAAGGAATTGAATTTTTAGTTAAAAACCACCTCATAGAGAAAATTCTGGGATTAACTGGAGAGTTCCACCAAGCATTTAAGAATCAAAATCAATTTTATACAACTCTATAAAAAAAAACTGAAGAGAAGGGGAAATTTTTCCAACTCATTCTGTGAGGCCAGCATTACCCTGACATCAAGACCAGAAAATGATATTACCAAAAAAAAAAAAAAACTACAGAGTAATATCCCTCGTGAACATACATACATATTTTTTAACAAAATTTGAGCATATCTAATCCCATAATATGCAAAAAGGGATCACACATTGTGGCAAGAGGAGGTTTATAAAGGGATATAAGGTTGATTTAACATTTGAAAATCAAATAATGTAATTCACCATAAAGGAGAATTATATAATCATATCAATAAGTGCAGGAGACTCGTTTCACAAAATCTGACAGCTCATTCCTTAGAAATATTCTCCTCAAACTAGAGGAAATTTCTCAACTTGATGAAGGGCATCTATAAAAAATACTACAACTAACATCACTAATGATAGAAGACTTTCCCCCAAGTCCAGGAACAAGACGAGGATTTCTGTTCTCACCCTATTGTTCGATGTTATCAGAGTTTCTAGCTAACGTGACATGGCAACGAGAAGAAATAAAAGGCATACATATTTGAAAAGCAGAAGTAAAACTGGCATACTTGCTCACGACATAACCATCTACATAGATTCAAAGGCGTTTACGAAAGAATCACTAGAATTAATGAGTCTGCCGAGTTTGCAAGATACAGGTCGATACAGAATATTGTATTTTTATACATTAGGAGGTGAACAAAAAGAAGTTTAGAAAATAAAATTATTTACAATATCATCAAAACGGATAAAATGCTTGGAGTTAAATTTGACAAAACATGAAAAAAAAAAAAAAACCACCCGAAAACAACAAAACAGTGCTGAGAGAAATAAAGACTTATAGACATGGAGAGATATACTACATTCATGTTTTAAAAGACTCAATGCTATTAAGATGTCAGTTCTTCCCAAATTAATGTACAGATTCAATATTCTCCCAATCAAAATCTCAGTGGGCTTGCTATGGAAACTGAATAGTTAATTTTAAAAATTTACATTAAGTACGAAGCACCTAGAATACACACACACATACACACAAACTTTTTAAAAAGAACAGTCAGAGGGCTTAAACTAAATTAATAAATTTCATAAATTAAATTAATAAATTAATGAACTACAGTAATCAAGACAATGACATATGAACGTATGTATGGACATAGAGTCAAAGCAGCAATGGATTGGCGACAACAGTTCCAAGGTAAGCCAGTGAAGAAATGATAACCTTTCTGATAAATGATACTGCAAAATTAGTTAACCATACACAGAGTAAAAAATAAAATAAAATAAAATAAAATAAGTGAACTTGGACATTTTCTACCGCAGGAAAAATTACTCAAATTAGGTCATAGTCCTAGATGTAAGAGCTAAAACTATAAAACTTCTATAAGAAAATATAAGAGGAAATCCTAGTCATCGTGTGTTTGCAAGGATTTCTTAAACACTATGCAAAGTCTGAAATGTAAAAAAAAAATAAATTGGAGTATATACAAAGAAAACTTTTGCCCTTCAAAAGAAACGTACGCAAATATCTGGAAAGCATAGATCCAATGGTGAATCCAGACTATTGAGGAACTCCTATAGCTCCACAAGATACGACGAGCCAAGAAAGATGAGCAATAGATTTGATTACACACTTTATCAGAGAAACTACCTAGATGGCAAATAAGCACATGGTAAGATGCTCGATATCATTGGTTATTACAGAAAGGCCCAATGAATCAGCCTTCACAATAGGACGACCCACCGGGAGAGGCAGACGCAGCTGGAACACCCCCTGTGTGTTCTCTCGGGTGCCAAGAAGAAGATGAACATCCCCGTCCATGGCCTCAAGCTTTTGACCAGAACTGAGCTGACTCATGCAGCGTCTCCCCTTTTGGATGGGGTCCCTCATGGGTTCCAGAAAGGCTGAGCGCTGCCCTGTCTGACCCTGCCCCCGAAAACCACAGCTCATTCCTGAATGAGCATTCCTTTCTCTCCCCCATATTCCCATCAGTCCCCGGGATCAGCACGGCCAAAGGAAGCCCCATGGGGATCTGGCTTACGGCACCTGCCAACGCCCTTCGCAGTGCCAGGAACCCGGGCTTCCTGGGCCAGGCGCGTTCCAGAGCGCAATCCAGCGTCCTCTGCATTCAGCGCTTTGCTCTCGTAGGCAGTCATCTGAGCTGGGCAAAAGCGAAAAGGACTCAGGGGCCCTCTGGGGAACCCCAGTACCCCAGTTCATTCATCATAAAGACGTACATCTGGCCTTGCACCTGTGCTATGTGGAGGAGAAAATGGAGACAGGAAGCCCCCGCCTCCAGGAGCTCACAGGGTGTGAGGGGACAGAGGAGCGATGATAAAAGGAGAGAGGGTCGCCCAGGCAGTGAGGGCGCAGACGGGAGAGGCTCCAGGGGAAACTTCCAGAGGTGAGGGGAAGCCGAGATGTTAGAAAGTGCCAGATCGGAGAAGCCAGTTCTGGGGCAAGGCGTGAGTGTGCGTGAGGGCACGGACGCCCAGGAGCAGGGCCCGCGTGTGAGCCATGCGGGGGACAGCGGGGAGGGCCCGGGAGTACCAGCACCCCACGCGGCCCGGGCCTGCTCAGAGCGGGGGCTGCAAAGCAGGACTTGGCACCCCCTTAGCGGCTGAAGTGCAGTCGCTATAATTCATGGGGATTTTTAAATAGCTTTTTTTTTTATTTGTTTCTCTTGGTAGGTACATGTTTCAAAGGGTGTGATGTGAAAACAAAGCTTATTCTTTCACTTCCACAAGACGGGGGAAAGGGTAGGAAACAGTCAGATCCTGGATCGACAGAAAGAAAAAAAGGAGGAAACCCTCTTTTGATGCATGGCTGGACTCACAGGAAGTGAGGGAAATCTCGAACAGCCAACACGTAAGGTCCTGCACACGCACACACACGCACATACACACACGTGTGCGTCCATACGCACACACAACCACACAGCAATAACAAGGGACTCGCAAGAGATGGGACCTGAATGATCCTGGAGCCGGCTGGAGGCGAGTGGGGGGTGAGGTCCCCTTGAAGACGGGCACCGAGGGCAGCCCTGCCTCGGGTCACTGAGCGTGCGCTGGAGAAGAGGAGACCAGAGTGGGTAGCACCCTGGAGCTTTAAGGGACACTTGAGGATGGTGACCTGGCTGCTCATTAAAGCACCAGCCAATCCCCTTACACAAAAATCCTTCCCAGTGAGGGCTGTGGGAACTCCCATGAGCCAAGCAGCAGCACATACGGGTTCATGAAGATCACCAAGCAGAGAGGAGGTGGCCCGTGTGTGCGAGAAAAGATGCCAAAATTAGCGGAAACAATACAGGAGGGGCATGCAGGGGTGTACGTTTAAAGACAAGGATAAAGTACCGAAGATATGCAGACGAAGGCCTGGGTGACGGATGGCCCTGCAGGTCCCAAAATGAACCAAAAGGGGCTTCCAGAAGTGGAAGATATCGCTTCGGAAATAATTGACTCAACAGATGGATCGAATAATCCCCAACATCTCCGCTTCCAACCTCACCCCTAGCCCGTCCTCCCTGGAAAAGAGACCTCCCGGGATCTCTGTGCTCACACCAGCCTGCGTGCCAGCGTCTGCACCCACACACTCCGCCCGCTTCCTGTTTCCAGGGATGAACTTTTCATGCCCCAACCTGAAGGTGACTCCACCTGTGTTCCAGAACCATCCCCTCCTCACCCACCACCCGAAGGGCACGGCTCCAAATCATCTCCCTTCTCTCTCCCACACTGCTCACTTCCTCTCTCTCCTGGAATGTTTTCACCCCTTTCTTATGACCTAACTCTAGAACTAGGAGGATTTACGCTCAGAGTCCATTCTTTCCCTTCATCCTTTGTTTGGCTAAAATTCTACTTCTCAGAGCTTCTTCAAGACAGGCTGAAAGGAACGCTGTTTCCTGAGTTCTGGCTTGTTCACTCATGCCGGTTGCCTTCACCTTCGCATGACAGTCGAGTTAGGTATAAAACAGCTTTCTTGGCTAAGTCGCAGGCATCGCTCCTCTTTCTTCTGGCTGGGAAGGCTAACGCCATCATTATGTTCTTTTCTGTATAGGTGACCTGATCCCTTCTCCTTGATTCCCTTTCTATCTTTGAAATTCAGTAATTCTAATCAGAAAACACTTCGGCATTGACCACTGCGTCCATTTCTCTTGGGACATAACGTTTTCTTCCAACCCGTACACCCCACTCTTCTTTGATTTCCAGAAATGTTTTAACTCATTTTAATTTTTATTTTTTTTTCCTGATCTCAGTTCTTTATTTTTTTCAGATCACTGGGTACCAATAGTTGGGATCTTTTTTTTTTTTTACCATCTCCTGGTCCTCAAATCCTTTTAAACGCCTCGCATAATTCCACTTCATCTTGTTCACTTTCACCTCGATCCTGTCCTCCACACACCTTGCTATGTTTTCAGCAGTGTCCATTCTCTGTTTTTGTTCTGCTTCCGAAATGCCCCTATTATCTGCAAAGAGAGGCACTTTTCTCTTCTACATCGTCTTACCTTCTGCAAATGCAGGTCTCATTTCCTTCTCCTTTGCCCTCTCTTCCCTGATGTCTGTCTCTGCTTTCAGCTCTTGTTTTATAGAGGCAGTTACTCTTTTTCTTCCTTCTTGATTCATGGCAACATTTTGGCCATAAAGTCTATCTGCTCTGTGACAATACTTTTTTATTTTTTTTTTAAAAAAAGGAAAAAGATTTAAAACGCACATGTACATCATCTATTTCCAAAGAAACCCAGTTGGTCCCCATTTGATCAGTGCACCGGCAGCTAAACAGTGTCCCTCCTGGGGGCTCCCTCTGGGTCTTCCTTCTGGGTCTCTCATCATCCCCAAATAAAAGGCCTTTCTCCTCTTTGGTCCTTAACACCCTCTCTCTTCCTTGGTGCTCTGTGAACCGCTGAGTCTCTGCAAAGAACTCTCTCTCTCTCTGGCTATTTCCTGTGCATAGAACAAGAGTTTGGGGACCTTCCACCTCTATAACCACATATGTACCCTTCAGCTAAACGGCCTGCCAGGGATGCTGCTATGTCAGTGGAACCATGGTCTGGGTAGCCTGGATGCACGTCAGCCTTCCTGGACAAAGTCTTAGAAGAGAAGCTTCAATGCCAAGGATGAAAGGACAGGAAAAGCACCTTGGCCATCCTGTGAACGGGCACAGTCTCCTCGCTGCTTTGGGTGCTAAGAACCCAGCTCTGGCGGCTGTCAGAATCCCACAGCACTCCCTCTGACTCACTCCATGCTCCCTGGCCTCCCTCCATGCCTTGCTTGCTCTATCTACTTCTGCTTCAGTGTGTGTATGTATCAACAAACCAATAGCAATCAGAGAGCGGGGCTTGTCAAGAAAGGCATTTCATGGATGAGAGGACATCGTCCCAAAACCCCTGGATTAAGACAGTGACGACGAGATGCTGATGGTCATCGAGCATTGAATAAAGCCACTGCTGGAGAGACCACGCGTGGAGCATGATCTTTGAGCTGCTTTCCAGTTTGTCGTGAGCAATGAGGACCAATCCAGACGCAGTCTTTTGCTCAAGCCAGCCGGGGCCATGAGGGGCATTCCTGACTCATCTGAGAAGGATGTTTGCAAAGCTGCAGAAACAGCACGAGAGGGCACAAGATTGGAGCATCAGGAAAGTGGGTGCAGTGCCAGCCTCTGGGACGTCACAGAGGGCATCTTACCGCCGAGCTTCACCCACCTTCTGCAGCGAGAAGCTCCTACCTCAGAGAGTGGTGTGACAATTTCACGGGACGTAGCCTGTCCAAGCGTGGAGCAGGGTGCTTGACACCCAGGAACCCACAAATTCCAGTTGGCCCCCATTTTCCTTGTTCTGAGCCCTGCAGAAGGTGGAGGACAGCTCCCCTTGTTGTCATTTTCCTGTTCCTGACACAGGCCACCACAAGTGTCAGTTTCACCTGGCAGCTTTCCCAAGGCCATTTCTATGCTGGGGATTTGGGACGCATCAACATCAGAATGGCCTTGTCGCTTTATTAAAGTCATTCTTCTTTTGTCGAGTCGTGTCCACAACAGACCTGCTGGACACCTGCTGCCTTCCCTGTCCCCCTCCAGTTACATCACAGCCGACCTGTCCCCTACATTGTCTACGTGTCTTTCATTTTCTGGTTCCATCCTTTTTTTCCACCTGCTTTTTTTTTTTATCAGAAACCCTCATTTTCTTTACATTGGATTTGCCTGAATTCTTGCAAGTCAGGGTTATTTTTATACCCGGAAGAAATCACACACATCTTGAAATCAATCACACAGCCGTGTTCCTGTGCGTGTGTCACGGTCTGCTGGGAATTCAGTGTGACACGAAGCTGGGAACGAGAGGGCGTCCCGCCACCCAACGTCCCCGCCACCCAACGTCCCCGCCACCCGACTCTGCACCACGTAACAGCCCAGGTGCGAGAATGAAACTCTCCCAATTAGAATCTTTGACCCGCCTCTTGTCAGATGCATGACTTTGGTCCGACAGCAAAGCTCTCCGTTTCTCAGTGGCCTCATCTGTCGAACGCAGAGAAGGACAACGCCAAGCTGGTCAGGTGACTACGAGGGGTGAAGAGGCAACCACTTAGAACCGTTTCTCACACATCCTATTCCTATACACACGACCCGGGAAGGGACACGGAGCCAAATAGCCTGGAAAGGAACAGGGGTCCTTCAGCCATAATGAGGAAGCGAGTTCCCATTCACGCCACAATATGGACGAATCTTGAAAACACTGTGTTAAGTGACACGAGCCAGTTGCGAAGGCCGCGGGTTGTATGATTCCATTCGCGTGAAATGTGCGGGATGCTCAGGAGAGATGGCAGGTGGAGTGGCGGTTGCCTAGGGCTGGGGGTGACGGGGGTAACAGGGGTGGCCAATGACCGGCAGTGAGCACGTAACAAGCCCGAGCATCCTTTGGGGATGACGGAACTGTTCTAGAACTAGGAGGGATGGTTGTATAGCATCACGAGTGCACTGGTGTACATGTGCATTCTTGAAGCTAAAATAGTACGTTTTATGTTATTTGTTCTTTACCCTTGGGGAAAAAAATGTACAAGAGTCCATCCTCCAGTTTTCAAGTGGAAACCAGAATCAGTTCTGTTGTTCAGCTGCCAATTCTGTATCTTAACCAAAAACCAATGGGCAAGACCTTTGGACCGTACGGGGAGTTCAGACCTGAGCACACACTTGGCTTTGAATGACCAATGGCCCCTGTATCCTTAGCTTTGCTGTTTAACAAACCATTTTGACATTCATTGGCTTGAAACGACGTCCATTTTTTTAAGCTCGCCATCGCGTGGACCAGCTGGGCCGTTCTGGTCCGGGCTGGCTCAGCTGTTCTCTGCTGGTCTTTCTCATGTGCCTGTGGTCAGCGAGCAGGTCAGCTGCTGGCTGGAGGGTCGCATAGGGCCTCACACTCATGCTTTGCTGTGGGGGGCCTGGTTGGTGGGGGAGCCTCAGCTAGGAAAGCTGGTCTCTGCTCCATGTGGTCTCTCGTCCCCAGGGGCCCAACTTTCCTCCAGCTGGAGGGAGGAGCCATATGTGTCTGGAGCCCTCGCTTCTGTCACATGCTATTGGCCAGAGCCTATCACAAGCCCAGCCAGATTCCAGTGGTGAGGGACAGAAACCCCAGTTCCCAGAGGGAAGGGATGCTGGGGAGTGCTGGCTGCCAGCCCCTCCCACCATGCTTCTGAAATGATGGGAGCTGAAGAGCCCGGATGCCTGGTCTTCTGCGCTTTGCTTCCCAGGAGGTGCCCAGCTCCCGCTCTGTCCTTTCGTCCACCGATGTCCTCGCCCCCAGGGTGGGCTTGCAAAGGGTGAGGCTCAGCCATGGGGTCGGGTGCCCGTTTTTCCCATCTCTTAGTAAAATAACATAGCTGAACAGGTAACAGCTTACATTGCAGGACTGTCAGTGTCCCCTAGGCCGAGACAGCTGCCCTGGGGGGGACACACCAAAATACCTCCCTCAGTTTTCCTTACGACTCTATATCTCTTTTTGCTTCAGAAATAAATAGCTTTCTCCCCCGTGTTCCTCGACCTGTGTCTAGAACCCCCTCCTGTCGGCAGCTGGCGAGGCCCCTGGACGTGCGGCTCTGTCGGGAAGGGGGTTCCCCCCCCCAGGTGGCAGACACAGAGTGAGCAAACATAGGTCGTGGCTCAGCATGGGCCCCTGGGCGGTGTGGCTGGGACCCCGGGCGCAGCAAGTGGGGTGCTCGTCCAGGAAGGTGAGATGAGCCGCACGGTGAAGAGCCCGAGACAGTGAGCAAAAGCGACTGGACATCACGTCCGTGTTGACAGGGAGCCATCGGAGACTGCAGGGCGCCACAGCCGAGGCCAGGTTTAGGAAGAGCCGCCCGCTGCAGGTGCAGACAGGTGACGTTAGCTCAGAGAGCTCGGAGGCGGCATGGGCCACGAGGCGGCCGCTGACGTGGCCCGGGATGGGGACCGCACGTCACCGAGGCAGGGGTCACAGGATCTGATGAGCACTGAAATGTGGGAGGAGAGGAAGGGGTGGACGATGAGGATGAGAGGGGACCGGTGACCGGGAGGACAGAAAGAGGGGCCACGCAAGGACGCGGTGCGTCTGCAGAGAGCAGGGAACAGGGGGCGGGTGAGTTGCACTGAACTTCCCAGAAGGCGCCGAGTGACGGGGCTGGGGCTGCGGGGCCCCTGCGGGCAGAGGGGCGCGAGCACCCCACGGCCCATGAGCGCCCACGGGCGCCGCCCCATCTGGCATCTCGCCCAAGGTCAGCCCCGAGGTCGGATATGCCTCCGGGGTCTAAAACCCAACTCTCCAGGTTGAGCAACAGCGGTTTCCTCTCCCAGATGCAAACCTGTCCAAAGAATCAGGCCTCCTGCCCGCCGCTGGCTCTGCAGCTGCCCCGCTCGCAAGGGACTTTACGAGGCCGAGCTCCTGCCAGGGCCCTTTGGGAAGTGAAAACAGAGGCAATCGGCCCACTGGCCCAGGCCACGAAAACATCGCTCCTCGCCCCAGGCTTTCCCCCGCCCGTGTCACCCTACGCCCCGCACACCTCCCGCGGGACCAGCTTGCGGGCCCCGAGGGGCCGATCCGAGCCCCCACCCTGCCCGTGCTGGACGTGGGGCTCGGCTTTAAACGGGGACGTCCAGCTGGACACAGTGGCCATTGTGTCCAGGGCCCACTAAACACCTAATCGTCATGACACGTGGTGTGTGACAGCGGCATGCACGGCCCGGTGAGTCCGCCCCGGGCCCCGGGCCCCAGGCCCCGGGCCCCGGCAACGTGCTCTCGGACCGGCCACAAAAACATCGCGCAGCCGTTTCCGCTCACGGAGCGTGTGCGAGGTCATTCGAGGCTACGACCAGCAGGATTCAAAGCTCCGATTCCTTCCTGAGGCCCTGAGCTGTCAAGGACCAAAGAAGCCGTAAAACAAAGATTTATTCAGCCTCAGAGGACAGCTCCGTGGCGCAGCCCCGTAAAAACCAGGGAAAAAAAGAAACATCTGGCCAGAAAAGCACACTTGTTTACAAAAAAAAAAAGAAAGAAAAGAGGTTTAAGACTCTTCTCCAGCTTCACCAAATTCTTGGACTAAAATTAGGCTGAGAGGGAACAACAATGCAGAAACTCGGGCATGTAGGCCGCCCAGGCGGGAGAAGGAACATCTTGTTTCTTCCTTGTCCAGCTGCCTCCGTCCGCGGGCCCCTCCCAAGCACCCTGGGGAGAAGCCCTGCCCCGTAGGTAGCCCGGGGATCACAGCGCAGCTGTGGCGCACCCACCCCCCGCCCCGCACAGGTGGCCCCCGGCGGTGGCCCAGGCAGAACCCTTTAGTGGGGGACAGTGTTTTCCACGTGGAGGGCAGAGCCGATGGAACGCCTCTCCCTGCAGCCCTCGGCGCAAACAGCCCCCGCGCTTGGCACTCGGATGCCCACAACTGCCCGGCCCGGGGGATGGGTGCATCTTTGGAGACGCAGACAATGGCCGTTTTGTTCGCTGGCGAGGCGGCCCTGGGCCTGAGTCCGGCCCGCGTTGACTCAGCGAGGACGCTCGGGGCCAAGCCCTCTCTGCTCCGGCGAGCCGAACCCCTCCCGACCTTCCCAGGACAGGCGGCAGCAGCGTGGGAGTCACAGGACGGGGCCAGCGCCTTCCGCTCTCTCCAGGATGCTAATGGGATTAACGGGTTAAGGCTGGAAGATGCTTTGAACTTCTTGGCACGGAGCTGTCTCGAGCACCGTAATTAATAAATCTTACCAAAGGGGTGGATTAAGGCCAGAAGGCACTGAGGGGCCGGAGCCTGGGGCTGGCTCAGCTTCGGGGCTGGGTCTCGGCTTCGGGGCTGGGTCTTAGGAGCGGAGTTGGCATCTGCCATCTCCAGCCCAGAAGTCCCCGGGTTGCTGGGCCATGCACGCTGGCCTCCCAGACTCACGGTCCTACAAAGCGGCCAGCCCTGGGACAGCTCGCAGGAGCGGAGAGCGTGCAGGCGCACTGTCACCACAAAATTAGAGGCCACGCTGCCAACGCAGAAGGGGGTTGGCCGGCCGACTGCCACGCAAGGGACACGCCGTGTGGGCATCAGAGACGAAGCCTCTGGCAGGAGCCAGTGAGGAGAGTGCTGCCCAGCCCTGTCCCCAGGCTTACGGTCCTCCCACTGCCGCCTTCCAACGGGCCTGGGAACCTTTTCCAAATCTCGAGTGCTCAGGGCCGGGGTGTTCCCACGGCCCACCTAAAGGTGTCATTTCTGGGACTCACACCAGCGAATGGCAAGTCTTCGAGAAGCCCGTAGCTACGCCGGGCCCTTGTCACAGTGGCCCCTTCTCTTTCCCTAAAATGGGACGTCACGCTAGCCACGGCCTCCGCACTCCTTCACGCCCTGTCACCCCTCCGTGGGGCGGGCGGTGCGTGCGCGGTCACCCTTCCGCTGCCCTCCCACGCTGGGGAACTCGCGAGCGGGGAGGGCAGCACAGGGGTGGCCGTGCTCCCTGGCACACCTCGCCATCGGTGAATGGGTCCTCAGACCTCGTCAGCGTTTGGAAACACGTTTCTGAAACACGGGGGGCCCGGCCTTTGGGCTAACGAAGTCCATTCCCACCAGCAGGACCCCCCTCCCCCCGCCAGGCCCCACGTCCCTGAGAATCCCCTCGCCCTGCCCCCATGGGAGTATGCTTGCACTCAGGGAAAAACCCCTCAAAAACCCACCATTCGTTCTACTTGCCTGTGTCTGCCCCGCACTGGCCCGGGACACGGATGGCAGGGCCACCAGTGGCGCGCTGGGTCGAAGCTGAAATCTTAGGTCGAAGGGGTCCTGTGTGCTCTGTGGCCCTTCAGTCCGGTGCCTGGCTCCTTAAGCACCCCAAGTCTGGGAGGTGGCCCCAGGATTCCCCCCGCACATGGGCCTGGAGGTCGAAGATGTTACCTGATGTTCCACAGGACCAAGTGACAGAGTCTGGACACAGAACCCTGCTCCCAACTCCAGGGCACGCCCTTCGTGCCAGACAGCCAGGGCTCCTGTGTGGCCACACCCCAACTCGCGTCCATACCCCGTGGCCACTTTCCCACCTCCCCACCACCCACCGTCCCACCCCTAACCCCCACCCGGACACCCGCAGCGACCTCCCCCGACCCGCCCGCTGCAGGCTCCAGCCTAACCTGGCCCGCGCAGACCCCGGCATTGGCGTCCGCCCCGCCCGCAGAGCTGCTCCGCCCCCAGCCCAGCCCACGCCCCCGGCAGGCCCGAGGCGGCCCGATGGCCTCGGAGTGCTGGCCCGTCGTCGCCGCGAGTCCCCAGTCTCGCCAGGCCCCCCGCTCTGTGCAGGAGCCTCCCCTCCGCTTTGCACACTGGCACTCAAGCCAGCGGACGCTGATGTCACCGTCACGCCCGTCCTGGCCCCACTTCCTGCGGCATCCGTGTTAGTCGCCTACGAGAGGCCCCTCCCCGGGGTCACTCCCCAGGGTCACTCCGCAAACCTGCTGTCGCACTCGTCTGTGCCGAGAACCTTCGCCACCTCCTGTGGTCTCCGTCTCTGCTCCCTGAAGCCAGTCACTCCAGAGTCGTTCTTCCCTTACCCTCCGCTCCCCACCCCCGCCCACCCCCCACAGCCACAGCCACGGGGTCCCCAAGCTGCTCCCTGGGGCCCCTGCCATGTCCAGCCTGCCTTCCCCTGCCCAGCACCCCAGGGCGAACCTGATTCCCACCCCGCGGTGTGTCACCGGGATGACCGCAAAGCCCCTACCTAGTCTTCCCACATCCCCAACGCCCCCCATGTCCACGCCAGACGTGGGCCCCTCCCAAATGCTTTCTCAGCGGCCCCAGCGTGGAGCCTGCCCTGGGCCGGGCGCCCAGATGGTCAGTGTGGACGGGTGCAGGCCCCTGACCAATGGGTCATAGCATTTTTCTCTTCTTAAAACGCACAGGTTCTCCCGTTGCCCTGAGGACAGGGCCTGGGGCTTCGGTGTGGCTCCGGGAGCTCTCGGTGACCCGACACCTCCTCCCTCAGCACCCCCGACTCAGACCTGCGTTCCGGGACCACCCCAGCCTCTTCACGGGGACCCACACTCTGCCTCCACGCTTGGCGCACACAGCGCCTTCTGCCCCACGCACCCATCCGTGCCTCCTCTGTCACCGTCCCATCGCCCTTCACCCCCCCCCAAAGGTGCCCTGTCCTGCTCCCGCAGCGGTGCGGGGCCGCCCCACACCCACAGGGGCTGGTTGCGGGGCGCGCAGTCTCCACGCCGAGCAGAGGGCGTGCGTGCGGGCACCTCGTCCACGCTGGCACCGCGTCCGCGCGCTTAGCGCGGGTCGGACGGAGGTGGGGCGCACTGAGGGGTCCCCGCGCGCAGGAGGATGAGCAGAGCTCGCCGCCGCCACCGCCGAGGCTGACTCCGGGCCAGGGCAGCCTCGCCTGTGAACCTGCCTTGTTTACTGCGTGGACGGCCAAGGCTTCCCGGCTATCTCGGAGCCGGCTCCATCCGACCCATGAGTTACGGTGCTGAGATGGAAAGGCCGGGAGAGCGCCAGGGCCGCCGCACGCGCGCCAAACCGCGCTGCCCCTGGCCCCGGGGCCGGGCGGCCTCGGCAGCCCCGCTCACGAGGCCCGGGCGCTCCAGGGTTCATCCCTAATAATGCAATGTTTTGGAAAATTGCAGCAAGCGAATCTGTCCAGCTCCTAACCAGCCCCCCCGCCCCGCGCCCGCTCCGAGGGGACCGGCCTGCGCCGCTGACTCAGGCGAGCGGGGCTGGGGGTGGCCTCCTGCGAGCCCTTCCCGCCGCCGCCCGCGTGTTCCCGCGTCCACTCCAGCTGCACTGGCCGTGTGGCCGCCCGGGGAAAAAGAGACGGGCGTAAATCACCTGCCCGCAGTCCCCATGGAAACGTGACAGATGCGGCTCGGCCAGCCCCGGACCCTGCAGCTCCGCACGCCGGGGTTTGAACGCGCTGCGTGGAGGCAGCGCCGAAGCCTCCGCCCCCCCATAAATCAGCCGGAGCCTTAGTGCGCTGGCTGGACGCTGGACGCTTCCCGCTGGGTTCACCCGGGGGTGAGGGGGTGCTGCTGGCCCAGGATCCCCTCGGACGGACGGAGGCGCAGGCCGAGGCTTAGCCTGGCCTGACCCGCGCGGAGGCCCACACGCCCGGCAGCCCACACGCCACACACAGCCGCAGGATTGCGCAACGCCGTGCTCACGCTGCGGGAACACCGTGTACAGGCACAGCCGGGCCCCTCGGGCCCGCAGGAGACAAATAACGCGGGGGAAGGAGCCTGGGTGCTGCCCTCGGGCCCCGCGCCCAGTTTCGGTCCCGGCTCCGTCACTCGCCCACCCGGCCGCCTCGGGCAGAGACGCCACGCCCTGGGCAGCCCCCCTCAGAGGGGAAGGGGCGGCACCCTGGGGGGCGGCCCGGCAGGCAGGGCGCAGGCGCACATCAGGGCACTCTGCACCCCCTCACACACACACCCCGGGGCACAGGCGCACATCAGCGCCCCCTGCACCCCCTGCACCCCCACCCCCACCCCCCGGGGCACAGGCGGACATCTGCGCATCCTGTATCCCCTGACCCCCAACCCCGGGGCGCAGGCACACATCAGGGCACTCTGCACCCCGCATCCCCACCCCCCGGGGCGCAG
>PVKZ01003718.1:0-117858 GCA_004027375.1 Macroglossus sobrinus | reverse complement strand
CTGCTATAAAATATGTTTTTACTGAATATTTTATCAAGTTATTCATAGACCCTCTTTATTCATCTACTGCTAAGAAAAATTGAAATGTTCTCAGTTAGAGGTGAACTTTTGGGCCTGTCTCTTTGTAAATCTTTTAGATTTCGAGTTGAGTAATGCTGCAAAGTTGGAGGGGCTTTATCAGGAGCAGTTAAGCACTCAGTGTGGAGGCTCTGCCTACACAGCCCCTGAACTGCTTGCTCGTCAGAAATGCCTCCCAAAAGTGGACGCCTGGTCCATGTCAATAAATCACTAAACTCCTGTGTCAGGTTAGGAACCCTGAGTGATAATCCCTACGGATTTAGAGCTACGTGAAATCTGGCCCGTTAGGAGGGCAGGGTGTCACAGAAAGCATTTTTTCCCAACTTAAGTTTAAGAAATCATGTAAATACATATCTACCTCTTAGCAAGGCTGCTGCGCAGTTGTAATGTGAAGATGTGGGGAATTTTGAAGATATGAGGACTCTGTTTTCTCATGGCCAACTTTTCACTTCACTTTCAAATCCAAAGCAGCATAGGCATTTGAAAGGAACACATGCTAGAGTCCTCCTGACCAGTTCTTCAAGACCCAGTCCAGAGTCACATCCTCCATGAAGCCATCTCAGACACTTCCGATCCTCACATCAGGCTGGAGGGGTGCCTTGCTCACACGCTCCAATCTGTTTTGTTTTCCCCTCAATAGGAGCACTAAAACAGTGGTCATTATGCTTTGGCTGTGGGTCTCCCACATTAGACACTGTCCTGTCATTATCAATGCAGAGCCAGCACCTACACACTGGGGGGGCGGCGGTTACAGGGACTTCATTAACTGGTTTTTGGATGGAATTTTGAATTATCTAGGAATGTTAGCAAGCCATTCGTCTTCTATTGGTCATTAAGAATTTAAGCAGAACATTGTAATCACAGAGTTCAAGTTTAAAACGTGTGAAATGTGTACTAAAATACTATATCAATGATAATAAGTGGTATCCAAGAAGTCAAGTGAGATTGCATTAAGGAAGAAAACACATGATTAATTAACATGCCAAAGCTCTACAAGCAGTTCATCATTTCATTGCTGGGTACAGCCTAAGATTCAATTGTCCATAGTAGTATACAGTTAACATAGAACATCTGCAAAGGATTGTATCTTAATTAATTTTAAAACTCCCCTTGGGAATCACATTTGCACTATTTATTCTTTTAACAAGTCTTTTTCTTCATAAATACTGAAAAGAGAGAGTCAGAATCACTGTATCCAGGAAGGCCACAATGTCTAATCCAGAAAAGTTCAGATGAAGAACATTTTATTATATAAAGAAAGTGGACTGAAATATAATTATAATGGGTAAAAAAAATAAATAAATAAAGATAAATAAATAAGTAACAGATATGGCCCCAAAACTTTTCCTCCCATACCTTTTTTAGCCACTTTTGGATTCTGTTAAATTTTAGCCTAGACTTAAAGAGTTTGAAGGACAAATTTTTACCTTTAAATTTCAAATTAAAAATAAACACACTAAATTCACAGGCCTCCTCATTCTGTTGGTCTTTGATTAAGTACTTTTTGTGCCTTACTTCTGGGAGTGAACATAATTAGAGTATAGTGAGGTTGGGGGTTTTGTTCTGTTCTGTTGTTTTGTTTGAAAACCAAAGAGTTCATTAGTTCTGACTTCCATTTGACATATTTAACACAAAAATCCACTAAGGAAACACCAACAGTCACTGCGCTTGTTCATTATTTTTGTGTATCTAATATTAAGGTCCTTTGGAGGGCTGAGGCACAATTAAACTCCACGTAAGCTGACTAAATTAATAAACCAGCTGTTGTCTTTAAAGCATGTCAGAGATTTCAGTGGAATGGAAGAGTTGCTTTCTGTTACAGCTAATAAATTTTCAAGTTAACGTATCATCGGGTTTCAGTTAAAATTAAATCTCAAATTCACAATTGTCAGACCAAGCACACTGTGTATATCACCTTTTGAACCATCGCCTATGTAAGTCTAACCCAGCAGCTTCTTTATTTCTAGTTCTTCTTTGCAACATTAACATTCTGGTAGGTGTGTGGGAAGAGTAAGAGACCTATGTTCAACTCATCTCAACAAAATTTGTGTGTTCAGCAGATAATGCCAATGGCCAACGCAACACCAAGACCACTGAAGAGAACACTTTGCTTTCAGGGCAAAAGTTTTCCAGGTATTTATCAGCGTAAAGGGTCTCCCTGCCGGACTGCTTAAATCCAAGCCCCAGCCTAAAAACATGACTTCAGATTTATGCAGGCAATCTGCTTAGGAGTGCAGCTTCACTCAAATAGTAACACCATTACCACCATCTCAAAACAGCCAGGCACAACCTGGCTGGAAAATAGCCAAAAAATATTTAAATCTAGTGCTTAAGTGGCTTAGAGGATTACTAGCAGGATAAAGAAGTTTTTTAGCTCTAGGTGCCTGATTCAGTGACAACTTGGTTGATAGTGAATGGAAATCCTGGTTGATGGTGAGTGTGAAAGTCATTATTACTTTCTTACACGTCTTCTCTGGCCCCATCATTCCCTGGCTCCCTCCCTAGGTCCCTTTACAAGAAGGCTCACAACTGTAAGATAATAAAAATGTCACTGAGGAACTTTTAAATGCTGGTCACAAATTCCAAATGGATTTTGTTCCGCTTTCTTGTAAGTCTCTGAAGTTTTCATACGTTTCTAAACTCTCTAGCCCAGCCAGGTTGAAATGCCTGAAACCCCAAGATTCCTACCAAAAGAATGGTTTCTCCATTTATTTTGTGGCCTGGACACATAAAGACCACGAAAGCAAGTCACTGTTAAAGACTTACATTCAGTGGTTAGGAGCCTGGACTCTGAAATCAGACTCTGTGAGATGAAATCCCAATTTAGCTACTTTCGAACTGTGTGCATTGGACAAGCTGCTTAATCTTCTTGCTGAAGAAGTATGACACACACACTTCTGACAGGATATGTCCAGGGAACAGCAATGTTTATTGAGAAAAGCTTTTATGTAGAAAAACAACAGCCACTCTCAACCCTCTTTATTATGTCATAGATTATGGTCTGGGATGAGCGGGAGTAAAGTTTGTAGTTCACGCTTTGCTTTTCTACCTTCCCATCTCTCCTATTTCCCCATGCTTTAAAAAAATCCTCCCTTCCTTTTTCTCCCTTCAAACTTCTAAGTTAAAAGTCCCAAATTCCTTAAAACCTGATTTGCTATTTTTAATCCAGTATGAATACAGATAGGCTTAACCTTACCATTTGTTTTGCAAATGAAGAGCTTATTAACCAAATAAGTCAATTAACTGGTAAATTCAAAGAGGGGTTATATTAACCAGGATCCTAACAGAGTAGATAATGTATTCAAATTAAGATAATTCAAGGATAAACCATTTACAAACACTGATCACAAAGTCCTAAGTGGATGAGTGGGAAACACAAGAACACAAGCAATAATGCAGGAACCTGGGGCTACAAGCAGCAAAGCTTCCACCACCCCTAGACCCATAGGAACAAAGAGAGGAAGAGGGTCCAGAACCTAGAAGTAGAATGACGGAGCTTCGGCTTGCTTGAGAGGAGAGATTGCCCAATGTCAAAGGAAGGCCAGTCCAAAGCAACCTAAGACAGGGCTAGGACCCCAATTCTTCTTTTCCTTCCAATCTCCTGCTGGGGCTCCTCACTGGCTGACCCAAAGGAAGCCAGAAGTTTCCAGAGTCTATCAGTATAGTCCATACAGGTAGCCCTGGGGCAGAAAGCAGGATGGAGAAGAGCAGAAAGAAGCAAAAGAGCAAAGGGAATACATCCAGCTGAGGGGTTGTGAGATGTCTGGGGGCAGTACATTTCTTTGCATCCCCTCCCATTCCTCTCATCTCTGTTCTTCTCATCTTTCCTAGGTTCAGGACTCAGCAACTTGGCACAGAGTCTCTAAAGATTTTTGTGTTCCAAAAGAGTAAAACTCTATATATCCTCTTCCCACCACTATAGACCTTTCTAAAAGTTTTTAAGAGCATCTGATTTTGACCATCAGGCAGGCAAAGTAACTGGGAAAGGCAATACCCCTTTGGCATACACACATAACTAAAAGCCGGCATCTCTCCTAGAAAGGCATTTCTTGAACAGTCATATATCTCCAGGCTTTGGGTAGAAGCAAGGAAACAAGCAGAACATAAATTTAACAGAGAAAATAAACCTGAGAGTTCAATTCAAATCTCAGGAAAAGGGTGCTTTGTATGGAATCGGAGACCATGACTCACACTTAAGGCAGGATATGGAAGTGAAGAAAGACCCAACTTGAACACACACACCATGTAAATCCTCCTTTACTGTCAGCTCAAATGGGAAGATCAATTCTAAATGCATTTTGCAAACAGCACTATGCAAAGGAATTGCATTGACAGCAGAAAAAGAGTTGGCAGTGTGCTTCCGGCAATGGTCAATGCTATCTATGCAGAGATGGGTCGGCAGAACCACAAATGCACTAAGGCAGATGGAAACAGCCTACCTGTGCACTGGGTGAGGGAACTCTTCTGAGATATAGTTCATATGCATGGCCCTTAACTGAACATCGAGAGAGGTAAGTTTGGGACCTGGGAAAATGTTCTAAATTTGTTTTTCTATGGCTCCAAGACTGGCTGTCCATAAGACACAATGAAAAGTCATTTGCAACCCTGAAGAATTGTTCTTTTAGGATGGATTTTTGTATTTCAACTTGTCTAGTCCTGGGTGGAAAATACAAAATTACATTAATATGACATAAATTTACAAGACATTGAACCAGACCCATTAGGAATTTGTGACCAACATTCAGATTCTCCTCTGAGACATTTTAACATCTTTCTGTTGCAGACATAAGGCTTCAAAGAACATGCATAAAGAGTCAGAGATACAGGTCCCAGAGAGTCTTTCATAGGGCGGGGAGACAAACTCCATGGCTCTTTTCAAGAAATATGATCTTGCTTTAACTATTCTTTTCTCTGTGTGACAGAGCAGGGCACTAACTAGGAAAGAATCATACAACTTATGCTATGTTGGGAAATTATAGCATCCTTCAGGTCCTAAAGCAGAGTTTCTTTTCAGTTGTTTCCTTTCCTTTTCCTTAACAGAGGGGTGAGCATGTTTGTGATGCTGACTGGTACTTCCCAGTCACAATGGAAGCACTGACAGTAAAAAGCAACTTCAGAAGATGGTGATGGTGAAATCTGCAGTATCCCACCTGGGATCTCTTCTGATAACTTACTATTGGTCTTTAACTTTGGTATCAATCCTTAGGAAAGAAAAATGGCCAGATTCCAAGGACACAGAGTATCTTAGTTTACTTTGGAGGATTCTCTGTTTCTTTTTCTTAAGGGTTCAATATGAGTGTTTTCTAGGAACATCTGTACTCCAATATGATGATAGCAACCCACAATGTTCATTTTAGCTCTTTTGAGGTGACAGCACCAAGAGTTTTACAGAGCACCACAGCCTTGAGTCAACTGGTGGCTTCTACCACCAATCTTATTGGTATACAGGCTGATGATGATTAAATTATATTCATAAAGGTATTGTTGATATTGATAGTTTGTTAGGGTTTAGACTTTGCAAACTGAGAATAAACCAATTGCAATTAAAAGCCTATCTCGTCCTATTGTGCTTCACTTTATTTCACTTCACAGGTGTTATGGTTTTTTATAAATTAGTGGCAAAACCCTTCACTAGCAGAAAGATTACGACTCATTTTATTGCAGTGATCTGGAACCAAACCCATAATACCTTTAAGGGGCTTGTACTACCACCCACACAATCTCTGAAAGGCCGCCATCCTTATTTAAAGGACTGCATGTTTAATCTTCTGGCCAAAAAAGGAAGTGCAAAACAAGATGGCAAAAAATACCTGGAGAACTAGCCCAAGTTCACTCTTGAAGAATACATGAGAAAATGATATTTGGAAAATTGAGAGGCATATTAACAGTGGAGCAAATAGTCTTTTGAGCTCTATTATGATTGTTCTTGTGCAAGAGCTGTATAATACATCAGTTGAAACTATCCTCTTTCTTTCTCTCTCTTTCCTTCCCTTCTTCTCCCCATTCATTTATATACCGTCTTTTCAGAAGAGAGAGGCAGACCTTCAATATTTAACCATCTAAAATAGACACTCAAATCTTCACAAGACATACCTGTTTTAGTATGCTATAGTTAGAAATTGAATAATGGGCAAAGTTTTAACAGAAAAAAAATAAAATAAAAAATAAGTTTCCCTTAAGGGTCTCTAAAATCAATGAATTAATGCACAAACTCTGGGGATTTTTTTTCCCTCAATTTTTAAATTTGTATTTCCCTGTAGGCAGTGTGATTCCATGCATACCTAACTTTAGCCTGACCCTGCCAAACACCCTGATATAGAGGAAGCAATGAGAGACAAATGGCTGAATAAAGGAGGTAATGGTGAACAATTGAGTTCACTAATGTACAAAATGGGTAATTAACTCTCACCTTTCCTATCCCTTGTTAACCATGACCTGTGCACTCACTTCTTTGAGTTTCTCAGTACCACAGCGATAGACTTTAGCCAAACTGAAAATATCTGCTCTAATAAAGGTCCACTATAGGTTCATTGAGAGAAGGTCTGTTTTTAATACTGAAAATAGAAGACCTGTAGTGGTGTACACATGAACAAATTTCCTGTTCTTGATTACACTGTGTGCCTTGGGTTCTACACTAAGCCTAGATTAAGAGATTTAATTATTTTTGTTTTTAGAAGAAGAGAAGAAAAAAAAATCCCACTTCTCTTTCAAACTAGATTTAAGATCATGATATATTTAAGGCATTTACAAACCATCTTTTACTTATTTTAAAGATATTCTCTTCAAGAAAACCCTGAGATGTCTTGATTAAAATGGGGAAAATGCAGAAGGGTCAAAAGACCTTGTTATTTTCAGTTTAGAAATGTTCAATTATAATAGTCTGAAACTTTGACAATTTACAGTACAATTAATCAACAATTTGCAAACACTAGGGGAAGAATTATTTAGTTTTTGACCTTTCCTCCATACCCTAGCTTTTGGGAAAACTTGGAACCTTTAGAGAAATTTGGGGATCATACAACAAAGAAATTGAAACAGAAAAAGTTCTGCATAGTGCTTCTCAAATGCTTCCTGTGAAGACCTAGGAAAGCAGAGACTGGAAACTTGTTCCCTGAAAGAGGCCCTGCCTGGGGTGGCCCACTGTCAGCAGGAAATGTGATTCAGGTCTAGAGTTTTATCCAAATGAACTTGCATTTTATAACTAATGTTACTGTATTTGCTTTAATATTTATATATTTAAAATTAAACTAATTACAGTGAAGGAAGACACACCACATCCCTGCCCTGGCTGATGTGTGGGTCCCAGTTTTATAATCAAGATTTTGATAACTGCTCTGAAGGACAGAATGGTATTTTTTTTAAGTGTTTTTTCTATCCAAGATATACCTATCTCCCTCCTCAAATCTACTGAAAAGCTCCAGTTCACTTTTCTAAACTCTCTGGAATTCTGCTAATTAAACATTTGTTTGACTCTCCTTTAAAATATTTCACAACTAGAAGAGTTAAGTAATTGATATGTCAGATTCCTTTCCTGTTAACACCCAGTTAACATCAGCTGCCCTTAGGATATTCAATGGTAAACCTGTGATTTCAGGGAAAAGTATCTTTGGGTTTCTTGAAACCCAAAGATAAGAGAACTGGGGAATAAACCAAGGTGTAAAAAGAGTGATAGGAAAATGACTCCCCACCAAAGCATGTCCATTTGGAAATCTTGCTGGAGTCAATCTTGTACCCAGTAAAGGATAAAGAAATGTCATCTCTTCTCACCCTCCTCCAGTTCACATGCTCCCAGCTTCTACAACCTAGAATATATAGCAGTACAATAAGTATTTTGGGTTTACTAATGGATAGCATTAATTATATTTGATTGAGCTTCTCTAAAAACTGAAATGCCATTTATAGCATTATAAGGAGAAATTAGTAAAAGTTCCAGATAATTTATTTATATATAAACTTTCATAATGTAATTTATTCATAAGATAGATTCTTTTATGAAAGCCTATAAACAGCTAACAAATGTCTGCCCTGACGAGATTCTTTTAAAAAAAGAGAGTTAAACAGAGGAACTACCAACATCCTTCAAATTCCATCACTTTTCCTCCATAAAAAGTAACCAAGGAATGAAGGAGTCCGTAAGAGATGGACAGTAATATCAAGAGAGAAATAGAAGTCGTCAACTTAGTGAACTGAAAGGAATCACGATGCACTCCAGACAAGCCAATATCAGGCTCAATGGCTCTTTAAACCACCCCAGAATGACAAAATGGATATCTTATTTCTGAAGCTCATCAGTAAAAATTTCACTGATTGTTTTCTTCAACAATCCTTGCAACTATCAAGATAGGCATTTTCAAACCCACCAACTTTAGCTGGAAAAAAAAAATTTTTGAACATTTATTGAGTGCTTACTATGCTCCAGGCATTGTGATAAAGTGTTATTTAGCACTATATATATATTCATCTGTTTAGATTTCCCATAGTCCTCTGAAATTCAAATAATTAAGAATAAGAGATTAGGTAAAATAGTCTAACAATTAGTAAGCTGAGTTAGAATTCCAGTCATAGACTGTCTTATTCCAGATTTTGTGTTCTTAACCACTAATCTATATTATCCAGAGGGGAGATTAGATTGCTGGTTCCTAAAGTGTCCCACCTCTCCACATGTCCCCATGGCCATCATTCACTTAAACACCACAGACAATCCCAAGTCTCTTGACTCTGTCTTAGCTATGGCTATACTTGCTGCCTCATGCTGTGCTGGTACAGAGGAGTTTGGGGTCTCTTCTGGAAGGGAGAGCTGGCTAGATTCTTCACAGAACAACACATCAAGATCCAGTTAGCCAAAGAAGACAACTGAGTACATCACTCCTTCTTGCCTCTCCCTACATACAGACACATCAAAAACAAAGCTTTCATAAATATACTTTAGTGAACCAAACCAAAGCCAAAAGATATTACTTGCCATAGTAACCAGCTACACCTAATTTAAAGCATGTTACATTTAACATAAGCCCTCTTTCTCCATTATAGATCCTAAGTAAAGACGTCTTTGTGAAAATGCAGTGATATGCACTTTTTATTACCTCTCAATGCAAGACTTTTATATTTAAAGATTTTTCCCAAATATATTTAAAAGTTGCAATATGTTAAAAAATCTTAAAGAACAGACCCACTGAGAGAGAATTCCACACATTAAGGGAACATTGTGGCGACTTGTACATAAATGATGGACTCCTCAGTGCAAGCACAGTAACCCACATAAGAATCACAACAGAGCTTGAGGCCATCTAGGCACCCCCAGTGAGCACTGCACCTCTGGCAAAAACACATCATAGAAGGGCCTGGTTGTCATTTCATGTCAACCTCAATAATCATATTTCTAAAGAAAAAATCTCTTATTCTAGGAATTTTCTTGTATCATTCTCAGTATGTAAGAAAAACAAGGCAATACTATTTTCTACGAGAATTTTACACTATACTGACCCACTTGTGGTGTGTGGTCTTTTAGAAGGAAACATTATGGAAATAGTTCATCTGGGTTCATGAATCTATTTTCATATGCCCAAATAAAATTTCTCTCCTTGGCATTTCAGACACCAACCTGAAGATCTCAGTACTTTGAACTTCATGGCAAACATCGTGGAATCTGGCCTGTCAGAAATCATCAGTGTTCTGGTAAAGAACAGGCCTTCTTCTATCATGACTTGGTATAGCTCATTATTGAAAAAATTAGTCAAGTGTCAAAAAAAAAAAAACACAAAAGCTTGAAGGCAAAGTATCATCTTAGAAATTGCACTGTGACCTTCAGAAGAAGAGCTCTCTATCTCATCAAAAAAAAAAAAGTTTAGATATTACTTGTTTCCTTTTTTTGTTTTTCATTGACTCAAATAGAAATGTGTGTGTGTGTGTGCTTAAATGTTATTTAATTATATTAAAACTGAGACTAGTTTCAATTACTTTATATTAATAGTTAGCTTCATAAATATGAAATTGGGGTCAGGACTTTTGCAGCCCATGAGGTTTTTATGTGTTTTTTTTTTACCAGTATTAAAAGGTTTAATATGGGCATTGTATTTGATGAATATAAAGACATTCAGCAACTTAAAATGGTGGAAGTTGTGGTATTTAGAATCAGATAATATGATTAAGGTCTCAGTGCCACTACAAAAGTGACTTTTTTTAAGTGGCATTTGTTAAAACCCTATTTTCTCTTTTGAATTTCAATTGCCCCACCTGTAAAATGAGAATAAGTATAACATTATTGTTGGTTAGGGTAATTATGTTCTATATAATCACCATGAACACTGGATTAGCAAATACTAAATTATTATTCCTAAGGGAAATATAGGAGTAGTTTCCAATAAATCTCTGGTAACAACATTTTTGTCAAACTATCACTACATAACTTGACTTAAGTGTGTTTTTGCTTGAAGACACCTTATTTAATATATATTGTTGATTCATGAACATTAAACTCATAGCCAACAGTACTATAACTCACGATTAAATAAAACTTATCTAATATGTGTTTTCTCCATAAGTCACATCACAGCCTTCTCTCATTTAGGAATATTAGACAGCACTTTAACAGTATACTTGGGAGCCATTTTAAAAAGCAAAATCACCAACAAAAAGCACAAAAAAAATGCAAAAAAAAAAATGGCACTAAATAAACTTCAAAAAGGAGACTATTTGACAACGTGAGAGCTAAATAAGAAGGTGGACCTCAGCTGGAAATGAGCATGATGGGTACTGAGTATACAAATGTCTAAGAAAACACCACAATTATTGATTTGGAGGGTACAAATAAAATTTATTAAGTAGACAAATTAGCAAATATGGACTCTATAAATAATAAGGATCAACAAAATTGTTATTAGTCTATGGTCATGCCATCCTGAACAAGCCCGATCCCGTCTGATCTTGGAAGTTAAGCAAGGTCGGGGTTAGTACTTGGATGGGAGATCACCTAGGTAGACCAGATGCTTTAGCTGTAAAAAATAAAAAAATAAGAGATTGTAAGCTGGCAAGATCCTTGCAATCTGTAAGGTCAACCAAGGGTTGCCTCGCCTAAAAAAATAAAATAAATTAAAATAAAATAACTGTTATTAAAGGTTAAAAAGTTAATAGTTAATATGTGCAAAAACACAAAAATTATAGTCTAAGATCTTCTACTGTACTAGTCATCATGAAATTCTTCCACTAACAAAGGGACTACAATATTATATATTCTCAATAAACAATTGTGTGAGTGAATGTTAAGAATGACTTAAGTCCCAAGCTTCTGGTAATCTCTATAAGAAAGCATGGCTAAAACCATAGAAGGTTATAGAATTAGGTGACAGTACAAGGCATAAGTTTAAGAGATTCTGAACCCCATTTCCCATTTGAGATACTAAATTCTAAATTGCTGAGATCTTTTCATCCTTGCATCATATTTGAACAGCCTGGGGTACCTCAAAGACAGTATTGTCACCTGGTTTGCCAAAGTGGCACACACACCTAGAGAACTAAAAGTAAAGGCCAAATCCTCACCCATGGCAGGAACCAGAGAAAAGCATATTCATGAGAAAGACCCCAAGTTCCTTGAGTACTTCATTCACTTCATAGGCTTCCTAACACATCACCTCCCATTGTTTCAACAATATTCCAGATCCTTTCACCAGTTGTAAACTAGCCCAAAACCAAAGTATAAGGTTTGTTTTCTATCGACTGTTAGGTTAAAATAACTTTCCCTTCCTGACTCCCTTGTTGCTTAGCAAATCTCCTTACTGTTTTTTCATTTTTTCTTTTAAAACCACTATAACTGAAGCTTCGCTATAGCTTGATCGTTAAAATCAAGAAGGCAGCAATTTGGCAGGCAAAGAAAGTATTTCAATTCTGACATCTAACGCACATGTGCAACAGGGAACTTCTCAACTTGGAAAAGAATAGAGATTAAAACTTGGCCCAGAACTGATTTGATCCCTAGAGAATTTTCTTATTCTTTTATCCAGAACTGCTTTTTAACTACAGAGTTTACTCTACTTCCACCCACTTCGTTCCTCAATTGAAATTCTGCAGGTTTTGTTCCTTTGACTCTTGGGACAGTTTCCTCCTCTAAATTCTTTCTTTAGAATTTGAAAACTGAAAAATGAATACAATTCTTTGTGCTAAATGTCTAAGATAGAATCTTTGTTTCATTTATTTTTCTGTTTATGTTTAAAAAAAACATTACGTAGAACAATAAATTTTGTTTTTTGCTTATTTGTTAGATTCGAGATTTTTGCCTTTTCTAATAAGTATCATCAAAAGTAAAAAAAAACAAACAAACAAATAAAATCACCAGTTACTATATTATCACCATTTGACCTTCTAAATCCAGAACTCTAAAGCAATATGTGATTATATGCTCTTAAATCTAGTGTAATCAAATACCTATTATCCTCCCCTCCATGAAACCTTCTTTTTAATGATTATTTTGTCTTTTAATCTAGAAGAAGAAGAAAGAAAAGAAAGGAAAAGGAGGAGGAGGAGAAAAGGGAGGAGGGGAAAAAGGAGAAGGAGGAGGAGGAGGAGGAGGAAAAGGGGGTAAGGCAAGATGGCAGACAAGACCAACAAAAATCTGTAAATTAAAAAACAGATGCATGATAGATTATTGACCTGGGAAAGGTCTAAGCCAGATGAGAAATCCATGACTCAATCCAATTTACACTGTAGAACACCCAAAAAACTCAAAAAATGGGGACACCAGATACATCTGGAAAATGACAAGGGAGTGGGGACAAAAACTGGAGGACTGGCTGAATGCCCACTTAAAAAGTGATTAGTTCCTATCTCCTCCTTCACATCTACAGTAGGCAGCAATTTTATTATCTGGAGAAGGTGAAAGAGAAATTCTGAACAGAGAAACACTAGGCACAGTTAAGAGTAGACAATACTGAATAAAAAAACAGGGAGATTAAAAAAATTTTACATACTGAATGCTGAAATTCTCACTCTCTTTCTGTACTGCCTTCCAAAATGCTGGCAACCAGGTATATAGGCTCTAGACTAGAGACTAGAATAGTCTTCCCTGGTGAATCTAACCATCTGAAGAGAAGAAGACCAAAAGATATGACATCAGAGTCCCCAAAGAAACAACAGAGTCATCCTGTAGTGAAGTCTGTCAGTGAGACCCACTCATGAGCACAAAGTTTCCAATCAGACTTTTGGGGCCTTATTCTTATTTTATATATAACTAGGCAGACACAAATCAACCAACATCTGAGAGAGGCCTCCAGCTTCAAAGTAAGGGCCCAAAACAAATAGGACAGAAGCAAGTAGGAGGAAATAAAGACTATGTAGAGCAAAGGAAAAATTCTTATATTATTATCATCAAAAAGATTTTTTTAAAAGGTATGAGAAGTATGAAACAAGAACAAGGCACTGTATTTAAAAGAAACATTTAGAAAACAAGAAAAAAATCTTGGAAATTAAGAACATAGTCGTATAAGTGACAAACTCAATAAAAGATTTGTAGAAAAAATTTTTTTAAACCTCACAAAAAGTATGTTGAAAATATTAAAAGATTTGAAAATAGCAAAGAAAAGAGAAAGCAATTTGAAGACTATCCTAGAAAATCGTACATCCAAGTGATAAGCATGTCGGAAGGAAAAAACAGAAGGGAGGAATCAGTGAAGAAATCATTCAAGAAAGTTTCCTGAAACTAAAAGATGTGAGAGTCCATATTCTAATTGTGCATCAGAATGGATAAAAATAAACCCATCCAAACACATCATTCTGAAATTTCAGAACTTTTTACCAAAGGTTTTATCCTAAAGCTTTTCAGCAGTTAATATAGGTTTTCTACAAAGGATGAAGAAACTGCATGGTATCAGAATTTTTTATAGCATCACTGGAAGTTAGAGATTATGGTAATGCTGTCAAAATTCCGAGAACAAATTATTTCCAACCTAAAATTCTATACCCAGTCAAATACCAATTAGGCTAAGAGTAAATAAAGATTTTTTTTAGTCATGCAAAGTGTCAGAATATTTACCTCCTATATACCCTTTTACATGAAAACTCATAAAGAGTAGAAACGATAACAAATATATTTTAGTATATTCATATAGAGGAATATTATACATTAGTGAAGGTGGATAAATTTCAGCTATAAGAAACAGTACATATATCATAAGAATATAATGTTGAGTAGAAAAAATACATCACAGAAGGACATATTCAGTATGATTTATTTATATAAAGTTCTAAAATGTGCAAAATTAAATATATTGTTTGGAAACACAAAATGTGGCAAAACTATAAAGAAAAGCAAAGACTGAAAAACACAGTTTACAATCATATTCACCCATGAAAGAAAAGAAAAGGCAATGAGATTAGAAAGTAGCATACAGGGAACTTCTAAGTAAGAGTAATATTCTTTTAAATAAACTAGGAAAACATGTGCTTCAGTTGGAGCTAAGATAAATACACAGAGCTCTGCAGAATTCTTATAGTGCAAACTGCCATTGCTCTATTTTTATAGAACAAGAGTAGAAGAGCTTGCATGGACAAAGAATTGTGGGAAAGCTAAGTACATGTAAGAGGTTGTCTTTTGTTAAAACAAACATGTAAGCCTAATGAAACCTGGCCCCACATGGTTCAGTCTTGGAGCTGTAACGCATTCAAGAAACACAGTTCAGGAGCCAAAAGTAATTTAAAGGAATTCCATTTTTTGCTATATTTCTAGAAAACCGTAATGAGGATCTCAATTCATAGTCCTCAATAACACTTACTAAATCTCCATGCCTCTCCTATCCCCTTCCTACACCCCTGAGTCTCCTCCCACACAAATTATTAGGCTAATAATTAGACTTCTCTTCGCCAGATTGGGGATAGGGAGAAGTGTGCTGTGAACACTATCATCTTACAAATTTTTTACTATCATAAATTAATGCAGGGATTGTATAAAAGATATGACAGACTTAAAGCGCTGAGAACATAGGTACGAAACCTGTCAAGGGTGGCCTTATTTAAATATACTGATCAATTTTCTCACCCTCCCATTTCCAATTTAACAAGTTAAGAAAATTAGAGAGAGACAAAGCTTAAGACATCAAATCCCTCTCTTATCTAATGGTATGAAAAAATATATTCAGGGAGAACTCGTGGTAAAAAGAAAGTATAGAAGATTAACTGATGTGTTTTAAAATAAGTATAGAAAATTTAGACCCAAATCCCAGTAAAAAATGTGTTCCTTTAATGCCAAGTTATAACCAAGAAACTATTTCCATATTCCAAATGAGTGTTCTGCAATTCTTTCAGCTAACACATTAGTATTCTTGTGTGCTCTGTAGTAAAAATGGAGTGCCTGATTACAATTCACTATCCAGAATTTTATGGCTAGAACTTGAAGAAAACAGAGTTTCTGCCAAAATAGCTTCCTGCCCAGGTGCTGAACCAATTAACTCTTAAGCAATCAGGCAGTAAAACCAGTAATGGTGAGTTTTCTGAAGTGCTATATGTAAGGAGACAGCTTGGAAAAATAAAGATGAAAATTTGTTTTCATAACCAGGAGTGTTTAAAATCCTGAGAGACTGTTTGCACGCCTTGCTGAAATGTATGTGACATTGCAAATTCCCAAACGACTTGATGGTTAAAGATCTATGTGGTCAAAACTGACACTTTTTTTTTAAATGTAAGGAAAACTATTTTATTATACCATGTAATTTGACTGTCTATAGAGAATCAAGTGAATAAATTCATTTCTGAAAAAAAGCTATTTAAATGTAAAGTTGGCTATTAAAAAATTGCATCCAGGTAGCAGCATGAAAACAAGAATTAATAGCTAAGGCTTCTTTTAAGAATGAAAAAATTGGAAACTGGTAGTCAACTAGTAACATTTTTTTCTAAGTCAGTTACAAAATATAAAATAGTATTGTGTTATTTTAATAATGTCACAAATAATGACTTAATATTTACAGAAATAAGAATGTGGTTGTAAGACATTATGGAATGAAGCATATGATTCCAGAAGCAAAAGTTCCAGGTCTCTCTAAAACTGAAGTATCCCAATTTGTCAGTCTCTAGAAGCATTACAATAAGATTTTTTCCTCTGCACAAGCCTCAGGTTTGGTAGACTTCTTATAAGAGGACAAAATTAATATTACTTTGTAGAATCAAGGTACTACAAGGTCTAACTAGGTTTCTTTTTCTTTCTTTCTTTCTTTCTTTCTTTCTTTCTTTCTTTCTTTCTATCTTTTTTTCGTTCTTTCTTTTATTTCAGCTGTCTAAGGATAATTAGGGGGCTATTTAAGGTCCCAGACAGTAACCTGGGAATTGGAAAGTCTACTGGTTTTATGGGCTTTGCTATGAATTGGCTTTATAGCCTAGAGTAGCTACTTACTATCTATGCACTGTGGCCTCTATAATAAGGCATTAAAATCCACATACTCTTTCCCAGGGAATTTTTAAAATAGGGTTTAGTCATATACTATTTTAGTTTCTGATTGGACAGAAAGTACAATGGGATTATGGTTCCAATAAACATTAAAGTCCAAAGGAGAAGATTCTAATCAGTGATTAAGCAAAATGAGAAATATCTAGAAACTTCTAAGTCCTCTCTAGCTCTAATTTTGACATTTCAATGGGAATGAAAACAATAGGCAAGGATCGGCCAGGAAAGTGATGACTGCAAACAGTTATTTTGATGGACTAATTAAAAACAACAGGCTTTGTAGGGCAAGCAGGCAGCAAGGCAGAAGCGCTGAAGAATAGAAAACCAAAAAAGAGAGAGGGAAGAGGATTTATTTATGTGTGGGCGGTCACCACTCAACTTCACTCACTAAACATTCATCAAGCACTTCCTGAGGCCTGGCTCTGTGTTAAGAGCTGGCTGGCTAAGACCCAGGCCCTGCTTTAAGGAGGCAAAAAATATAGTGGGGAGAGGAGCATGAAGGTGAATAAGGTGCTCTAAAATGTGGTAAGTGATATTACAGAAAATGCTCAGGGGGCAAAGAGAAAAGATTATTACAATGACAAGGGTTAGCAGAGATCATAAGACTAAATTACAAATAGTCAAACCTATGGTATCGTAAGGACAGAAGATTAACATTGTTTTCAGATCATTTACATGTTCATGTTTATTGTACTTTCTACATAATACAAAAAGCTACTCTAGACCCTAAGTATAAGCTTCAGCTTCCATGGGCTTCAGGTGCAAACAAAATCTTTCACTCTACTTGAGGTCTCTTGAGTTGTCTATAAAGTTGCCTTTTCTTCAATGTATAGCTCCTACATTCTACACTCACTAATTGAAATTCAAAAGATATTGGATTGGAAAATATTGAACAAACACAGAAGAAAAGTTTTAATATTAATGTTAGCCTATTTGATGTCTCAATCCATTAGACTTACAAGCTTTATTCCATGAAACACCAACTTTCATGTTAAAGTTTCCTTCACATAGCACAAACACAAAGTTTAATAAATAATGAACAATGATGGTGATACACATTTTTTTTGCTGTGCCTAGCAAGATGATCTGGAAAATATAATGGAAAACATCAGGCAATTGGTGGGGGAAAAAAAAAAAAACAGGATCTCATTCTTGACTCAGTTCTCCACTTTACTTTGTGCATGTGTGAAGTCAGACAAACCCACTTAGGTATCCCTTCTGCTAAGTAAGTTATCTTTTTTTTATAACCAGACATTACCTTACCTTGTTTGTTAAGATGGAGAACAGGTTTCCTGTAACCACCTTCAAGCTGCAATTGGAAAGAGATCAGGGGAGCCGATGACTTGGCCTCTCCCTCTGCACAGCATGGTGAGCTCCTCTAAGGCTAGAATACCACATCTCCCTGAGGCGCCCCATCCTGGGGTGAATAAGTACCCAGAAAAGGTGCCAACTAGCTATCTAAGAGATGGTGGAAGCAGCAGAAGGATCCTTGTGCATCCCCACCACTCCAGACTAAATAGCCTGATGAGAGGTTCCCATCACAGCAGGACCAGGAGAGCAGGGGTCTCAGTGCAACAACGAATGAGTCCCCACCACTTTTCCCAGTACCCAGATTTACACATCCTACCTTGAGGAAAAATGCATCAAAAAGAAATTCTAGAGTAGAACCTCATGGAAGGTGCCCAAGGAATCATCTTTATCCATGGCCAGCAAATCCTGACCAGATATAGTTCCACCTCACAATAGCACATCTTCACAGAGAGAAGCTAAGCCAATAGAAGGAAAAACAGAGAACTATTGTTAACTACAAGAAGACAAGGATAAACTTAGATCAAAAACATGCTCATGAAGCAATAGGTCTTAGCTTCCTATGGTTACCTCTTCTGCTCCAGACTCAGTCAGATAAAGAGCACATGATCCCAAGGTTAGATTATATATGATGGGAACATGGTGTATGCAGAATTCAGAGAGCCTAGTGTGGGGAAGGTTTCAGGAGCTAAGGAGGTCAGAGCCTAAATTACAAAGTCAAAACTATGATTTTAATCTATCCTTCAGATTTTGGTTTCTCTTTAAGTTCTTAGTTTATGCCACATATCTAATGCATTTTCCACATTTTTCTTCTGTAACAAGGAGAAATGAGGTACTACAAATACAAATTTGAAAGCAACCTGGATTTTAAGATTTATTACTTTTATTAACATGTTTGAACATCAAACATAGTTCTGTGCTTGATCTAATACTTATCTCTATATACATGAGAGATAAGCTATCACTCAAAGATTCTAAAAGAACATTTTAATACTTTGCTCCTAATTTTACTGGTTAAATTTTAAATGCAAATGTTCACATGGGGTTTCAATTTGACTTAGCAAGTTATGTACTTTCTACTACCTGGGCTGACAACCCCTAAGTATGACTATAATTAAAGTCAGTTGCACAACAGGTTCCAGCACGGATCCAGAGCAGACCTCTTTGGAGTCTGTCCTTCAACCTCAAGCCCAGAGATGGTGAATACAACCAAGGACATCCAAAGAAGCTCCCAAACATTCTGAAATATAAGACTCACTTTTCAACTTGGACACAGCTCCCAGGACTTTGAACCTGATACTTACCTTTAGATTACTCAGCAACAATCACCAGTCAAATATTTGTGTTCAGAGTCATAAATCTCACTGCCATTCCTAGAGTTACTCTGAGACATGATAGTAAGAAGGACAGAAAGAGCATACCAGGAACTTGTTCTAGAGGCAACTTCTCTCTACACTTTCTTCGAAGTTTCCTTATATTGCTAAAATAGAGAGTACGGACTATCGCATACTTCGGGAATATTTGAGAAAGTAAATAACTCTGCTCTCTCTGCCTCATTTAGGCACCAATCTGCCTCAGTATTTTGTGTTCTCAACCCTCTTTAGTTTCCCACGCATCTCCCTTGCCTGTATTGTGTAGTTTCAGTGTGATGTATAACCTCAACATGCTAGGGTGAAGTGGAATGGAGGCAAAGTTAAGGGAAAGTGGTGTTTGATCTACACTAAAGATTTTCCTCCCTCCAGGTAACAACATATCCTTAAGTTCTGACATACAATTTTGTTTACTATAAATAGCAAAGAAGATCAAACATCTTTCCTTCATCTTGCTTCATTTTTGATATATTTCAGGCACTGATGCCTCAGCTTACAAAGCCAATTTATATAGACAGGAATTATAGAAAGTTCACTTTTAATAAATAAGATGAATTTTTTCAAGAGAATAACTATGGCATATCCCAGCCCTAGTTTAGGTTTCAAAGTGAACAGTCAGTAAGTCAACAAATTTCTGAACATGTGTTGTGCATAAGAATGAGGCTAAACCAGCAATATTTATGAAATAAAAAAGAAATAGGCAAATACCTTAGGATCCAGTAGAGAAAGGGGATCAAAAGCAAATTTATCAGCATCTACAAAAGCAAAAATGAGCAAAACTTAAATGCACATATTTATTAACATATTCATTCAACATGTATTACTTGCCATGTGTATACACACAACATTCTCAGTTACACATAGAAACAAGCAAGAATTACAATGAGGGAGAGATAGTATCTTAAAGTGGCCTCAAAGTATATTCATGCTTAAATCTTATGCACTAGATACCTCAGATAATATTTTTCTAATGAAATGGCATGTACAAAATGCTCAATAAATGTTAGATTCCCTCCCACCTGTGTTTGCTTTAAATTATTTCTATTTAACTTGATATTGCTGAATAGTATCCAGAATGTTTAGAATGTTTACCAGTCTTATATTTTTAGATGTAGAAAACAAAAGACCTCTGAGCCTAAGAAGATAAACTATGGATATAATTTTTTTTCTTCCATGGAATTATAATTATTTTAGCGCAAATAGAGTATTTGTCCACAGTTACATATGAATTCTGATCATAACTTATTGGGTTGAAAAATGATGCTTCCTGGTCATTTTGCCCATGAAGAGTGAAACAACTGAAATATAAAATAAAAGGAAGCACTCAGGGGTCGGGCACAGGGAGGCAAGACTTCTGGAAAAGCAGGGTTGGGGCCTCCATAAATCCAATCTTCCATAAAAGCCAGAGAAATACTAGCAAAATTATCAAAATCAATGTTTTTAGAACTCTGGAAAATAACCAAAAGCTTGCAACAATCTGAGGAGAGTTTTTTTAAAAAGAACTACTACATCTTGGTAAGAAGACAAGAAACGGTGATATTTTAATTTGGCTTACTCCAATTTACCAGCCTTCCTAACTCCACAGCAGTAGCTGCAAAAGCCACCAGCCTTGGAGCCATCAGAGGAGCTGACAGACTTCGGAGCTCCTCAAAAAGCCCTAACCATGGTCACAGTTTGACCTGACTCACAGCTCCCTGGAATAGCTGCATGCACAGGGTGCTGTGCATTTGACTAATTCAGAGCTCAGCTCCACAGGAAAATCTTTGTCCCCCAGGCATTAATGAAAATAATCAGATTTTGATTATTTAACATTCCGTCTGACTAGGACTGTACTAGCAATTGGGCCAAAAAAAAGCCTGGCCAAAAAAAAAAAAAAAAAAAACTATAAAATAATGACCTGGAGAATGAGCTTCTGCAGGGGGACTTTGAAAAGCTAGTGTAAATTTCTTTGACCCTCATTAAGATACTCTGAGAACTAAGCTCTTTCCATTCTTCCAGAGAAGCAGGAATAAAGCCCCTAGAATATTACAACCAGAATGGCATCTCTGCTGTCAATGTCATATTTGGAACCTAATATCTTTCAGGATGCCAGCCAGCCTGGCGCCTGGAGAAGGATGAAGAGAAACTAAATGGTTCTTAACTCCTCCACCAGTGATTCTTTCCATTAATAAGAAAAGCTGCTTGTGTCTTTGGTTCTCATTGCTCTCTTTCCTGAGTCTTTCTCAGGACCATCCCTCTGGCCTCTATTCCCCAGCACTCAATTGGGGTTGGACTCAGACAAGTGGTTAATAGTCTCTTTCTCAGTCTCCAACTCCTCAACTGAACCCTTTTCCCTCAGGTCTGGTGTTAAAGGTGAGGTCATTGGGTGGGCTCTAGTCCAATATGACTGGCATCCTTATAAGAAGAGGAAAAAACTAAGTGAATACAGAGACACACAGAGAATGCCATGTGATGGAGAGGCAGAGATTGGAGCAATGGAGCAGTAAGTCAAGTAATGCCAATGACCACCACCAGTAGCTAAGAAGAACCAAGGAAGAATTTTACTCAACATCTCAGATGGAGTGTGGCTACTGATACTGATTTTGAACTTCTTGCCTCTAGAATTATAAGAGAATAAAATTCTGTTATTTTAAGCCACCTAATTTATGGTAATTTTTTACTAATCTAATACACCCACTTTGGCCCGAAGCTGGGACCCTCAACCTGACCTGTTCTGAAATGGCATAGATGCATTCTATCTCATTATGTTTCATTTCTCTGACCTTGTATTTGCTTACCATAGAAAGTCAAGAGGCAAAGCTGAAAATCATGCTCATTCTAAGGATAGGGGAGTAAGCCAGGAAACAGATGTACTTTCTGTTAGTTTTTTCAAAATTCGCCAACATTGGTGCTCAGCAGCCTCATTATTCTAGAAGATAAAAAGGCTTCCATCCGTTACTACTGGATGAACTACAGTCAGAACATCGGAGTGCGTTTGGTTGGAGGCATAGAGCAGGACGAGACATGAGAAGGGAATCGCCTGTTCTAACACCTTTGCAGTGATGTGCTCAAATATCATCTTGATATCAAATCCAGATTAGCTGGGAGGTCTCATCCACCTCCCGATGTGTGCACAGAGAGACACACATTTTCCATTAAATGCCGAGGTCACCCGCGGGGTGCTTTGGCAGAGCTGTGTGGAGAAGTTGTACAGCACCTGCCTACACATGTTTGGCCCAGTGCCCTCTCCTTGCTTCCCCTCTGATCAGAAGCACATTTATCTGCAACTTTTTTTAAGTCAGAAAAATAAAAAATCTCTCGGAGACTGTTTTGATTTTTTTAAAACCAATTCCAGACCATGCACAATATTTTGATCAAATTTCAATTATGACGTCCTATTGAACTGATTTCGTTCAGATAGAGCACAAAGGGAACTCCACTGCAGATGGATACAAATACCTGCTGTTGCAAAGCTGAGCTCTCATTTCTCCTCATTTCCCTTTCTTTGCTCCTTTTTTCTCTCTCCTTGCTCAGGTGCAGCCCTTCCCCCAATCCAATTGATCTCCTTCTCTGACTCACTTAATCCTCCCCTCTTCCTCTCCCTGTCCAAACAACCATCATAGCCAGCCCAAAGCAGCTCATGAAATCAGAAAATGTGTTCTTCAGCACATTGTGTTCCCTTTTACACACTTTTTCTCCCCTCAGCTCATCTTCCCTCGCTGGGCATCCAACAAGGTGTGGCGGGTCTATTAAACATCTGAATCCTGGCGAATAACTAGCTATGAAAACTTGAATGAGCCATTTACTCTCTCTGTGCTTTGGTTTCTTTATTTGTACAGAAAGAGTTGTTCTTTCCATTTGTTGACTAAAGGAGATGATGCCATCTTCAAGGCAGTTGGTGCAAGGATTAAAATGTGCAAGTGTCAGACTCATAGATACAGAGGACAAACTGGTGATGGGAGGGAGGCTGGGGGACTGGGTAAAAAAGATGAAGAGATTGAGAAATACAAATTAGTAGTTACTAAACAGTCTCGGGAATATGGAGTACAGCATAGGAAATATAGTCATTAGTATTGTAAGGGCTGTGTATAGTGCCAAGCGAATACTAGAGTAATCAGGAGATCACTTCGTAAATTTTATAAATGTCTAATCATTGTGCTGTATGCTTGTAACTAATGTAAAATAAAATTAAATCTAAAAATGTACAAGTTTCTAAAACTGTGGCCACTCCATAACTGTCACCTTTCTCCCACAATCCAGCCTTCCTCATCTTCTACTTTCTACCTACTCCATAACCCAGGTCCTGACCCTGGCCTTGACCCATAGTGCAATTTCAAGTCAAGGTGAAACCTCCTTCAAGACTATTTGTTCTATGCTGTAGGCATAAAAAATGAATGAATGAATAAAAAATAGATAAATAAATGAATGAATAAATGAAATTTAAAATTAAAAATAAGAGATTGTAAGGTAGCTGACAAGGTCCTTGCAATCTGTGAGGTCAACCAAGGGTTGCCTTGCCTAAAAAAAAAAAAGAAAAATATATACTTTGTTTTAGAACTTATTTCCAATTGATGAAAAGAAGTTTTTAATACTTGATTAAGGTATTTCAGCCTTGGTGGAGATTGAGAACCAGAGAAAATGCCCAGGAAAAATGTCAGCCCAGATAGCATCATGACTTCACAACCCACTCTGCTTCCTCTGTGTTGAGTTGCCTTCTTGTGAGAGAGAAAAAGAGGGAGAGAGAAAAATATAACAGGACCACAGAGGATTATAGTTCAGTTATCCAAGTGTCCACTAGCTACTCTGACCTTGTTCCCTGCACCCCATTTGTAGGACACAATAATCAGATATGTCCCTCTCTGCTGACTGCACTCAAACATGTCCTAACTAGAAGAGGGAACTTCTAGTCCCTCTTCTTACCAAGTTCAAGCCTCTCTTTTGGAGGAATGTAGGAGCTCATACATGTACTATTCAATAGTTACCAAAGCTTCCTTGCTTTGGACAAATTGACCTGTGTACCCTAGATGTCATCTGAGGCTTTCCCAACCCTCAAGAACCTGTATACACTTGATCTGAGCCCTCACTTCCATGGTCAATGACAGTCCAGACCCTACTGTGATTTCTGACAGTTTCTTAGAACATGCTTTCATGAGATCTCTTCCAATTCTGCCTTCAGTGTTGAGGAAACTGTCTCCATTTCACTCCACACTAATTCAGACAAAAACTCAGCCTCTTCTTCCACTTACACAAAGAAATTCATTCTTGCTAAAGGGTGTGTGAGCTTAGTAACATCATGATAAAGGGGAGTGTCCCATCCCATCATGTCCTGTGGAGAATCCCACTATCCCACAGCCTTCCTCCATAACTTCTCAGCAGTTCACAATTTTTTTTTCTTTTGCATCACACAAAGTAGCTTCACTCTTTTCTCTCAAGTCTTAATGCCAGCAAACATCAAGGACCCGAAAGAGTGAGCCTCTGCCTAAGAGAAATAATTTAACTACTGCTGGTCAAAATGTGTTCTCTTACTATTCATAGGATAATTCAGCAGAGGAGATTTTGTGTAAGGAAAAAGGAAAAACCAGGGGCTATAGTAGCTAGAGCTGAAGACCATGGATTTGTCACAGATACTGGCCCAGAGTGTAAATGAAGAAAGTACAATCCTGGAAGGAAGGTGAAAAAGAGTGAGGAAGTGAAAGATAGAAAAGAATGCTGTGAATCAGGCTGTTAAAGGCCTGCTCAGAGAACTCAAGCAAGACATTGCCATCTGCCTCTCTGCCCTGTTTTCTTATCTGCAAAATGTTGTACTCAGGACTGACCGAATTCTCATTTATACTTCCTTGAAAGAGATATCAAGGGTGAAGCCAATTTCTCCAAGGAAGAAGCACTTCATGTAACGTGTTTGGTATGTGGAAAGAAACATTACTTTCTTACTACACTGGGGCACTAATTAGTCAATCTCAACTGGACCAGTGTACAAATAGCACCCCAGAGGGTGAATGTCAAGATAATTTGAATATACCATTGGTTATCCATCCCATTGATGGTCCAAACTGATTCAGCTGGTCAAACTGGCTTCATACAGGAGGAAAGATGGAAACCACTGCAGGCAAAGGTGAGCACTTCCCTAATTATGAGCATACAAGTAGCTGTGTTTGCCTATAAGAACCTTCCAGCGACTCTCACAGTCTGTTAAGAGAAGGCGCACATGTGTCTTGTAAGAGGAAATGTGTTTCCCAAAACCCATGTCTCAGAATCATGAAGTCCTATATCCCTTGCCCCTGCAACTTCCCTTTTTTAATGAAGTCTCTCAGATCTTTCCAATATGGTTAACAGAAGCCAATGCATGTAGGGTTAATAGTATAGTTACAGCAAGTGCTAATGTTGACCTGATTTGACTTGATGGGAGCCTACCTAACACACATTGTCATTTCATTATCACCTCTACAATTCTGGCTTCAGCTAAATATTTACAAAATGTTAAGGAATCAAATTGGTGAATGTTCCTGCTATTTTGGACTAACAACCTGTTTCAGATTAACACAAATCAAAAGAATAACATTTAGAAAAAAACAGAATTTACAAAATAATAATAATAACAACAAAATAAAGAAGACCACATAATTTTGTGTTGATGTGGAGTCTAAAAGAAGGAAGAAAGCATCAGTTCTGGATGCCTTCAAGTCTTTGGCATCCTTGGGGAGTGAAATCTTTAGGTTTCTGTTTATTTCTTGGTATTGAATGATGAGATGATAAAGCAGAGGTTAAACAAAGATCCTCCTCCACATGCTTTTAGACAAAATGTCAACCAAGGGGCCTGAGATATAATGGAACACAGCACATGTAATCTAAAGCATCCTTCTCAGGTTTCCAAGCCATTGGTGTGATCATGAGCCCTCCCTGTTGTTGCAGAAAGAGAAAGAGAGAGAGACAAAGAGAGGGAGAGGGAAATAAGGAGGGAGAGGAAGGGGAGGAAGTTTGAAAAGTAGCTCTCAAGTGTCTTTCAGGCTTTTTAAATGTGAACTTTCAGTGTGGCTTTTTCTGTGAATACTTACTTGATTAAAGTGCTGCTTCACAGAAGAAGAAAATGAGGGAGAAAATTAGAGAATTCCAAATGTCAATTTCAAATGAGTGATTAGATTATTCTTCATTTTTAATTCATCCATACAGCATGTATAGACACATGACACTAATACAGATCATCTAGAACTAACTTTAAAAAAGAAGGAAGGAAGGAAGGAAGGAAGGAAGGAAGGAAGGAAGGAAGGAAGGAAGGAAGGAAGGAAGGAAGGAAGGGAGAAAGGAAGGAAGGAAGGAAGGAAGAAAACAAAGACTAGCACTTGAAACATTGCTTTAAAAGGAAAGGTGTCAAGTGAGAGATCTTCCTCCATCAACAATATTTCAAACAATGTCTGAGGAGACCTACAGAAAACTGTGGACCAGCTCAGCTCCAGAAGCCTCTCTTTTGGAGGCTTTCGGGCTGGAAGAACACACCCTGGGTTCTGCTAACTGCAACCGTGACTGCAGCAATGGAATTAGAGGATGCAGAGGAAGAAAGTAAAAGGAAACATATAGCTTGTTGGTAGGTTCTGGCCATGAGTTGCCAAGAACAAACGCTCAAATTACCAGAAAATTTCATCCTGCAGGAGATTTGGGTGATTTGATGGCAGAATGCACAACCTGCACACTTTTAAAGAGCTATGTTATCAAAGCCAGAGCAACTCTGACTGTCAATAATGAGCTTGCCCTCATGTCAGTGACAAAGGCAAATCCTGCTTTTTCAAGCTGATTGCACCTAATCCTAATGATGGGGATTTTCTGGTTCTCTTTAGGTTACCAAACTTCTTCTGCAAAGGTCAAAGAGTAAATATTTTAAGCTTTACAGTCCATACAGCCTCTATCACATTATTTAACTCTGCTGTCTAGCCACAAACTATGTATAAATAATTTATTGTGATTATGTTTCAATAAATTTTTGTTTATAATAGCAGACACTGTGCAGATACAACTCACAGGATATTGTTTGCTGAGTCTTGCTTTAGACAATCAAATTGTACTCCTAATATGCTCCTGGCCAACACCCTCAGCTGGGATTCCAGCCCAGCCCATAAAGCATCCTTCACAGGATCCTCCACAGACCCCACTGTCTCCTGTTCAGACATCTAGGGTCCAGCAGGATACTCCAAAGTCTTGGATATGACAAAGCCCCTTGAGGAAGGAGCCTGGGCTCCTGAGCAACTGAATGGAGCCGAGACAACTCCTCCACTTGCGCCCCACCAAACTATCGCTACCAATCTGCATCGAATTGTGACAAACCTTTACCGAGTCACTGAAATTTTTAAGATTCTTACAGACTCCCAAAGTTGGCAGACCCTAACACAAAGTTGGCAGACCCTAAGAAAGAAGGAAACAAGGAAGGTGGGCTACTCTAAACAAGTGTTACAGACACACAGCAGGCCTGGAGAAATGGGAAGAAGTTGCAGTATTTCCAGAGACAAACCCGCAGAACTCTATGACTGACTTACTCACTCTGTGAATCAAAGCCTTCTGTTTTCTAAAACCTAAATGAGAAGTGTAAACTTTTATTCAGTGAAACCTACTCAACAGTGGAGCCTATTTATATGAGAATCAAACCAGATACACTAAAATGATGGGGTTCTTTTCAGGGCTGCTCTTAAGAAAGCAATACAAATAGGCGCAGTCATCTCTGAGCAGTGATTGAAAGCTATTGAAATCTTTCCCTCTGCCCCTCATGCACACAATGCCTGAAATTGCTAATTACTTCTTTTGTTAAAAAAAATGTAATGTCCCTGTACATGTGGAAAAACTACCTGAAAGAGCATATCTTTTGGCCTGGAGTCAGCAAACTGGGACCCCTGAGCCAAATTTGGCCTGTCTATTTTAGTGTGGTTCATGAGTTAAGAATGTTTTTCGCATTTGTAAGAGGTTAAAAAGTTTTAAAGGATGAAAAAATTTTTTGGCAAGTGAAAATTATACAAAATTCATGATTCAGTGTTCCGTGAACAATGGTTTTTTGGAACACAGCTATGAACATTCTTTCAAGTGTTGTCTATGGCTACTTTTTCACAACAGGAAGTAGTTGTGACAGAGACCGCATGGCCCATCAAGCCCTTTAAAAGAAAAATTTGCAGGCCCTTGCTTTAGGCTATTGTGGTCTATTAACCCTGAATTGACACACCAGATTGGCCTGCTATTCTAACAAGCTCTAAGGAAACAGTACATAGTCCTGACAGTTTAATAAGGAAGTGGGAGGTGGAATGAAGGAGAGAATCAAAAAGCGGAGAAGTATGACACACTGCCCCAGGAGTGAATGACAGAGAAAGGTCTCAGAGCATCATAAGTCACCAGGCACCCGGAGAAGGAGGTCTGACCCAAAAAAGCAATCAGTGAACAAAAAGGAAGGAAAAGGTACAAAACAAAAATTAAGACATTCTTTGAGTTAGTCCCAACTTCCCCAACCTATAAGTGTGTCCAGTGGCTTTAATGTTTTATTAAAGTAAAACAAGCTAAAGGTCAAAAGAGTCGAGTATAAAGTAGTTGTTTAAAAAGGGTTTTGAAAAAGAAACCCAAAGGACAGGCTGCCTTGTTATAGTACAGCATTTTCCAGTTTTGTGAAAATTAATTCAACCCTAATACAACTTCGGATGATGCAGTCCCAGACCTGCTCTGAGTGATGGGGTCACTAGTCCTGTCTGTGTTTCTAGCTGACCTCCTTTCTGCTGCTTCCTGAGGAGCCAGGGTTTCATCCTGGACCTCTGTGAGGTGAAAACAATAGAAAAACCCCACAGAAACTTCAAAGGATTTCTCATTCAGGCCAGCTCTGGAGCCACATGCCCAAAGACCTCCTCAAATTTGGCTTTGGTAAGGCCCAGGAGAGCCAGTAAAGGATTAGGAGATACAGAAATCATGCTTCAAGCTTCAAGCTTCAAGCTTCAGTCCGGTGTTACAACCTGAACAGCTTGCACAAGTTGGCACTTGGACTCAGGTGGATTAACTTCTAGGACATTTGTTCTCAGTAATCTTTATTTTCAAATGGTTGGAAAAAACCTTCAAAGTAACAACCACATTTCATAAACTTTTTCTAAACAATGGTACATATTTGACATTTGTGTAGATTTCAATTGCAAAAGAGACAAGAAAAGAAACCTTTAAACAAAACCTATTTTATTCCTACCTTTTTCCACACATTTCCATGTCCTTTCAGAGACACCTCACACCCTCACTTCCCACTAAGTCCTTCATCCCTTTAAAGTCCCTTGTCCCACAACTCTCCTTCTAAGTTACTCAGTGACTAGATCATCTGAAGGTATCCTGAGGAGACTGCAAGAAGCATGCTCTTATTAAAAATAAAATATCTACAGTCCTTTAAAAACCATCAGTGAGCTTAATAACAAAAATGAGAAGCTGCCCTAAATGCCATCAGCACTTAATACTAAATAAATGCTGGTCCTGAGCATGGTGAAGCGATCACCTGATACACAAAAACAAGTTTTAAATACAATAATTAAAAAAAAAAAACTTAGGCTGTCAGGATTGGGAAAAATCTGAAGCATAATTTAACTCAGCCAAACCATTTCACAGATGTAGCAAGTGGCAGCGCCAGCTCCGAGTTTTCTCCCCAGGTCCCAGTCTAGTGCCATCTCCCTTCTTCATCTAGGCTTTCTTCTGCTATCCCCAGCCTTCCCGGCTGTGCTGTCTGCAGAAGCATAGAAACTGGACAAGAATTTCACCTACTAATCATGATAAATATTGTCATAAGCCTTTGTCGTTTTATGTAAAATTACTTTAAAGTTTCTCATAGTTTGTCACAAGAACTCCTTGCGGAATAGAATCAATTAGCTATTATATTCTTCTGAGTAAGTTTGACCCACCTTAAACACCTACCTAAATTGGATCGCTAAAAAAAAACTTATAATAATCCTCTTGACAGAGCAAATGAAAGGTTCCAAATCCATCACTGGTTATTGATTATTACAACTGAGTTTCTTAAAGATATTTTCCTAACCTCAGCAAAGAATTGGCTCCCCTATAGGGAACTAAGACTATAAACTAAAACTATACCTAATACAAAAATGCAGGGTTAGATCTGTAAGCCAACTTATTACTACAGAGGAACCCATTCCGACTTCGTTCACAAACTATGGTTTGCATAAACAATATTATATAAGCAGGCATGTCCATTCAGCCTAAAAGGAATTGGGGGTATACTGAGAAAAGTTAGAGATGTGGTTTGGATATTTCTACTGTAGAATCACTGAAGTCTACATGTCAAATTTTACTCTTATACACTGTGTATAATACACACTAAATTCGACTTCACATATCACTGACTGACAGTAAACTAATTAAACCATAAAATAATTCAAAGCATCAGAGAGAAATTAACCTATCCTTAATCAGCAGCCAATGTGGTTAATTCCAGCTAATTGTAGTAGTGGCAGTGTGACTTTACAAGCAACGTAGATCAACTGAAAAATGCAAACTATCCCTGGTCAGTATCTCATATTAAAAAAATAATTCTACATCCCCAAAATATCTACTAATAGGAGAGTTCATGACAAAGGCAGAAAAATTGAATTGAGTTTTGAAAAAGACAAACTGCAGGTAACTATAGAAGAAATAACTTGTATAGAATGTGACTGTCCCCTGGAGGCTTTGGTAATAGAGAACTGTCTCTGTCTCCATAGTTTTTGATGCTGACTGCACAACTATCACCTTAGGACTATTTTAAAATGCACACAGGTTGGCCCCAATCCAAGTCAACTGAATCGAATATCTGAAAATGAACATTGGCATCTTTAATAGAACAGGCAGACAGCACTGAGAACCACTGCATATCATCTGGGGATCTCCAATATCCAAAACCCCACTGGGCTACAAGCAACATCATGATAGGTTTACAGGGTAACTGGAGGCAACAATTCAGCAGTTAAGAAAACAACTTCTAGATATTTCTATTCTCTAACAACCAGCCTTTCCAGGGAAGAAGTCCTGAGTTGCCATCCATTCCCTCTCCCCATCCATACACATGTCTCTTCTCAGCTCCAGCTCCCCATGAGATCTGCTAAGGAGACGACTACCCAAATGAGAAGAGAAAGTGAATGATATAGAGTTGAGAACCGTCAACTCTCAGCATACTTTTCTGCTTACATAGTGCCTACACCAAGGGGATATTCAGTGTCCTTAGGTTGTTGGGTTTACTCCATGTGCTATGAAAGTTGATGAAATTTTTTCTTAAAAAAATTCTAAAAGCTCTCATAAGCAAGTCTGGAAGCCCCATTTTTAAAAAGTTTTCCTTTCTATTGTTGAATTCATGAAAAAGCAGAGTATCTAAAGTTATGTTCCTTAAATATACATTTTCAGTCTTTTAGATACATTGAAGATCTGTTAACCACCAACAGATGTGTTATATAATGGTTTTCTTTGGACAATATTAAAGCTATTCATCCCCCCAAAACTCTCTTCAAGGTGTCTTGAGCCCAAAGCTTAGTGAACTTAGTGCTTGCTCCACTGTGGCAAATGAAAATATGCTTTAGGTGTTTCAGCATACTTTCCCATGCAACTTGCCCCCCTGAGCTGGTCTAGTTCTTTTCTTTCTTTTATTTCTGTGATTCACCCAAGGATTATGTTATTTGAGAAACCATGATGCAGAGACTAATCATTGGCCAACTCCAGTCAAATTCAATATTAGTTTTTAATTTATTCTTCTTGAGTCATGCTCAAGCATACCTCCATTCATTTTCCATAGAGAGCTAAGCTTTTGGTCCAAACTGTGTTAATGATAGCTTCCCAAATAGAATTCCAGCCTGCTTTCAGACTCAGGCACTAAAGGGGTGCAGATAGATGAAAAGAAGCTAAATCTGAATTGAGTCGAAGCTTCTGGACATTACTTTCACTAAATAATCTTGTAGCAAACCTATCTAATGAAAATCAGATCTCATTCAGAGCAGGGAAATTTACTTTCCTGGATAAAACATAATCATTCCCATAAGATCTATTACCCCAAGAGCTAAAGGTCCTGTCTACACAGCACTAAATGAAGTGGTCAATGAATTTAGCCAAAATTCCTAATAAAAAGCAAAATATTCTCTTAGAATTCAAATCCTTTTAGGCAACATGTTGGAGAGAGTGACTCATATTTATTAATGAGTTTCAGGCACACTTGTTCCTTGATCAAATAAATACACAGTTAATCAACATATATATTCGAATGCTTACTATGTGCTCTGTCAGAGCTGTGCCAAGTCAGAAAAGAGATCTGGAAGATGTATAAGACTGATGCAAAAGAAACGAGGGTTTTGCGTGACTTCTGCTTTTAATTATAGGTTATGATGCAACGTAACACATATATATTTGGAAATTTGGGAGTTTTTCTCTTTTGCTACAAAAAAAAAATCAACATCTTCATTTTAGCTACTCGAACCTAGTCTAATGAATAGTAGATAGTAGGTTCTATTAAATATGTGTGGCATGAATAAACAGGTGAATAAATGAATGAATCCTTTCTGAGCATACAGAGTATATTAAGCTGAGAGGTCATAGTAACAAAAACACTCTCTTAAGTGTTATTATACTTGGTACTAGGGACTGCTCAATCTTTACCAAAATCTTTGTTTTCTTCTTCTTCTCCCTGAGCACATGGCTAACTCCCATTTTTTCAGCCTCCCTTGCAGTTAGTTTGCATGTGGCCCTGTGATGAGTTCTAGCCAATGGAGTATGTGTGTAAGTTGTATGAGCCACTTCCAAGTCTCACTGAATGAAAACTTCCATGCTCCTCCCCTTCTAGCTAACTGGGATGAGACAAGCTTAAAAACCATATGTTAGTGATGGCAGAGTCTATCAGATGGTACCCCTGAAACACAGCAAAGTCTTCCCACAAGCCTAGATGATACTTGTATTATTATTCCATTTTTATAGGTGAGAAAACTGAGCCACAGAGAAATTAGTCATAGATAATAAGAGGTAGCAAGGGATCTGAACTAGAATGTACTTCTATTTCAACTGTCATACTCTTCCTCAAAAACATTCAAAATGCTTAAAGGATTTCTGAATCTTGGATCTCTAATCTCTTCCAAGTGACCATTCCCACAACCTGAAATAAAAGCGATGATCTCTGTCAACATGCCTTGCATAGAGTACAGCATTTTACTTCCTCCCTCGTCTCTCATAGATGCAATTGCCCCTTGATGGCACATCCACTTACTAAGTCCATCCCTGATCTACCATAACTTAAATTAGCTATTTTGTCCACCCCTCAAATAATGCCATACTGCCTGTTTAATAACAGGCTATTAACAGCAAAACAGAACAAAGTTCAAGCATTCAAAAATATTTTCTTCATTTGAAACAAACAAAAAAAGGTATAACTAAACAAATCTCACAGAAGGTTGGCAAGAAAACCACTAAAAGTTTTGCTGCTTTGCTATAAAAACATTCACATTAAGTGTTCAGAAACAGGAAAGTAATAACTGTAGAATTCATTTAAATGTTATATACAATGATGCTCAAATAGTTCTATAACTTACAATAACACCTAAGGTGACAAGCATGATTTAGAAATCAGAATGTTCTCTTAACTAAGATGTCCTGTTAGTTGATGATTAATTCATTTATTTAATAAAATTCCCCAGAACAGGGAGGCCTCTGGCTGTGGGCATGAAACTGAGCCTCAGGGGTGCCCACAAAAGTGCACAGAACTTTAAAATGGTCTTTTGCAAAGGGAATGTTATTACCAATGGCTTGATCACACACAATCCATCTAGAGGAGAAATGCATATCTTGCCCCCTGAAACTTCTCACATGCAGAGTAAAGAAATGTCACACACACACAGAGCAGTCAATGAGGAGTGCTGTGTATTTCACAAATCAAGTGATATTTAAAATCTCAGAGACCACAGCTTGTTCTGGAAAGCTGAGTGGGAAGACAGCTGACCACAGGTTCCAACTCCTGTTTTTTGTGTCTTGCTGACCTAAATTAGTATATGAAATTTCCATTGTAACTTTGTAAATCACATCTTTCTTTTCAGGACATCAGAGCTGATGTCTCATTACTAAGGCAAGAGCTTACCCCATATTCTGCCTTTGGCTTCCATGTTCTTCGGGACATCTGCTACTCAAAGGTCCTAGTACTAGTGACACAGAACCACAGAGAAATAGCTGCTTCCCTCTAATTTTTGGAATAAAATTGGGTGTACTCAGTTTTCATAAATTAAATTTTTGAACAAAATGTCAACTGCTAAAATATTGATATTCATTTTATCAGTTTAACAATAGTCTTTCAATAAAATAAGAAAAGGTCACAGTAAATGACCCAAAAGTCAATTCGACACTAGCCATAGAGTGCATTCTCTGCTTGACTCTCAACTATATGTAATATGAACAGAAAAATGGTTGGATATTGGCTTTTAATTTTAAAATCATTTTATTTATCATTGTAATTGATTTTTAAATATTTGGGGTCATTGGGCCACTTCCAGAATAAGTAAGGAAGAGATATTAGAAATAATCAAATAAGAAAAAGATGAATCTGATTAGTTTACTCTTGCAAAACTGCTAGTGCATGCCAGTTTTCACTGATGGGTAGAAAATTAGAAACAGTAAGGAAACTACGATGAGTTTTTTATAAAGTTAAATTTATTTGTTTAAAGGACTATGTAATTATATGATTATGACATTTCTATTCTTTTGGTGTATAAATGTCCTTTCTTTTATGAAATGATATAATCCATAATTGGCAAAATAAAAGTTAGCAATTCTTTTCTATACCAAAAAATATATTTTTGAGATTCTATTTGGTCTTGGAATCCAAAGACTAGGAGACACTAAGCTGGTCCAGTTTCCCTCCTATAGCTTATAGCTTAAATACATCAATAGAAGATGAATGTGAAGGTTTTTTATGACTCCCAACATGAATAATTTATTTGTGGATTCCAGAGTCTTCAAGAGTAAAAGTATTTCCTGAGCATCTTCTGTGTACTCAGTACAGATCTTCAAGTTCCCACTGAAGAGAAAAAAAACTGTCCCTTTCAATAAAGAATTTACAGTCTGGTTGTAAAGCAACAAACACTAATATGAACTATGTGAATTAGAAACACACACACACATTGTGCAGGGTGGCATAGACTAAAGACAATTAGACTAAGGACAAATGTTAAGAACTAAAAAGTGAATATGGAGCTAAGTAACACAAGAAATAATTCTTGAGCTGGATGTAAATGGAAGACAGGTGTTTGTGTTGGCTGCAAAGATACAGGGAGCTTTCTGAATAGATTGAGAAGCACTGAAAAAGGAATTATGGAGAGAGTAATGGTACACAATGGGAAGAAAAGCAAAATGACATGGTTGGCTATTATAGAGGGTCCTTAGAGGCCAGAGGAATTAGGCCCCAAGCAGCAACTTGACAGAGGCCTAAAATGGGATACTATGATATTTAGGCACAATCTCATGACAGACTAATGGCTACCATACTCAATCCAAGTATAACGTCCACTCAGGAGCAAAGTGGCAAGGGAATGTCAAGGAATATCCCAAAATTTATTCTCCCCTATCAGTCTTAAACCAAAAATAAACATCTTTTAAAAGTCCATTGGTCTACAGATCAATTTAAAAGTTTTAAAGGCATTGAGCCCAGTTATGAGCCTATTACAGTAATTCATGTGAGAAATGAGGCAAGTATAGTCTAGGTTATTCCTTCTAATCATAGGTTTTTATCATCCTCAAGAGGACAATAACTGGTTCAGGCATAGGGGAGGGATGTGAAAAATAATCTTAGATATTACAATGATTTGTAATAAATTTATGACAATATTTATGACAAAATCAATAATTAAATATTAAGAAATAATATTTGTAAGAAAATATTATTTCTTAATATTTAATTTTTTATTTCTCTCACTAGGGAGGAATTAAATTCATTTTAAGTTTATTTTAATTAATTGATTAAAATTTAATTTAGTTTTTTTCTTAAAGAGGTGACAATGAAAAACAGATTGAAAGACAGATTGTTCTAAATCTAGAAAAAGCACCATGTTATTAATGATATTTCTCTTATATGTTTAGTATTGAAGATTGTCTTTAATGTTTCTGGTTTTCAGTTTTAGCATTCTTTTCCTTTTCTGTTCTCTTCTCGATCTCAAGTGCTGGTACACAACCTTTTGTACCAAGGAAAATATTTACCTTATGAGTTGTCTATACCTTAGAGACATTTTAAGATAAGATTTGTCTTTTGAAGACATATCTACATTTTAAGGCTTTCAAATGAAAGGTTTTAGAATGAAAATTATTATTCCATATCATGGACTTACCCCTATCAGGTTCAAAGCTCTCTTTATACTACATGCCATTCACTCATCCAGCCAAGGCTTAAACCTGGTTCGTTTGACACCAGAGTTTGCTTTCTGAAATCCTCCATATACTGCCTTGGAAACTGGCTCAGAGTCAGGTCTCTGGACCTGGCAGATCTGCATTCAGATCCTGTTTCTCCCATTTCCCACCTAGTGGCCTTGAACTAATTACCTAGCTTCTCTGAGCCTCAGCTTCTGCAATTTGCTCATCTCATAGGGTTATTATAAGGTATAAATGAGATGGTGTCTGGCCGAACAAATCTGAAGTTTTAAAAAAAAAACAGGATTAATAATGTCAAGATGTTAGTTCTTTTTAACTTGATCTATAGATCTAATGGATCTAAAGATCCAGTCAAAATCTCGGCAAGTTTTTTTTTTTTTAATGGACAAATTGATTAAAGTTTATATGGAGAGGCAAAAGACCCAGAATACCCAACACAATATTATTGGGGAAAAAAGGTAGAAGACTGATATCACCCAACTTCAAGAGTTACTCTAAAGCTATCGTAATCAAGACAATGTGTATTGGCAAAAGAAATCAACCCACATAAATATAGTCAGCTGATCCTTAACAAAGGAGCAAAAGTAGTACTGTAGAGAAAAGATGGTCTTTTCAATAAATGGTCCTGGAACAACTGGACATGCACATGCAAATAATCAATCAATCAGTCTAGACCCCGAGCCTACACCCTTTACAAAAATTAACTTAAAATGGATCATAGACTAAATGTAAAACAAAAAATACTATAAAACTCCTAGGAGAAAACAGGTGAAAATTTAAATGGTCTTGGGTATAGTGATGACTTTTTAGGTACAACACTAAAGGCTTTATCCATGAAAGAAATACTTAATAAGCTGGGCTTCATTAAAATCAAAAATTTCTGCTTTGTAAAAGATACTGTCAAGAGAATGAGAAGACAAGCCACAAACTGGGGGAAAAAATATTTTTAAAAAACCTCACGATTAAAGGACTGTTATTCAAAATATAAAAAGAGCTCTTAAAACTCAACAGTAAGAAAATGAACAATCTGATTTTTAAAAAGGCAAAAAACCTGAACAAACACCTTGCCATAAAAGCTAAATGGATGGCAAAAAAAGCATATGAAAAGATGCTCCACATTATATGTCATTAGAGAGCTACAAATTAAAACAATAACATGATACCACTACACACTTATCAGAATGGCCAAAATCCAGAATGCTGATGTTACCAAATGAGGATGTGGAGCAATAAGCACTCTCATTCTTTCCCAGTGGGAAGACAAAATAGTACTGCCACTTTGAAAGACAGTTTGGCTAAATATACTTATATACAATTCAGTAATCACACTCTTTAGTATTTACCTAAAATTGTTAAGAATTTATGTCCACACAAAAAACTGCATAAGGATGTTTATAGCAGCTTAATTCATTGCTGCCAAAACTTGGAAGCAACCAAGATGTCCTTCAAAAGGTAAATGGATAAACAAAATGTGGAACATACAGATAATATTAATGAAATATTATTTAGTGCTGAAAAGAAATAAGCTATCAAGCTACGAAAAGACATGGAGGTACCTTAAATGCATACTGGTAAGAGAAAAAAGCCAGTCTTGTAAAGCTACATACTGTATGATAGCACCCACATGACCTTCTGGAAAAGGCAAAGCTATGGAGACAGTAAAAGGATCAGTGGCTGTTGGGGTTAGGTGAGAGGGAAGGATCAATAAGCAGAGCACAGAGAATTTTTAGGGCACTGGAAGTGTTCAGAATGAGACTATAATGGTGGCTATATGCCATTATACACTTGTGTAAACCCACAGAATGTACGAAAGCAAGAATAAACCCTAATGTAATCTATGGATTCTGGGTGATAATGATGTATCAGCATAGTTTCTCAGTGGTAAAAAAATATGCTACTTTGGTGCAAGATGTTGATAGTGGAGAAGGCTGTTTGTAGGGGGAACGGGAGTATATGGAAAATTTCTGTAACTTCTGTTCAATTTTGCTATGAATCTAGAATGCTCTAAAAAAAAGTCTATTTAAAAGGGAGAAAACATCAGAATAGGCTTACAAGTCAAAACTAGAAAGATGCAGTTTTCTCTGTTTACATTTTTCTGAGACAGAAGGAACAGACACCCAAAAGATAAGAACTGAATCGAGGTTGCTAGGGGCCACCCAAACAAGGGTAAAGAAGAAAAATGACTCTGTCTGGGCTGACCAGATGTGTAGTGACCAAGAAACTGCTGAGACCTTTTCTTCCTGGCCTGAGTCCCACCACAGAACAAGCTCTTCCCCAGCAAGGTCTCCACCTCTCCCCCTCATCTAGGGCTTCCTGAATGTATGAGGGAAAAAAAAAAAAGATGTAAAGGGTATACTAATTAAACTCTCGTTGAATTCCTAAAACAAAATTAGAAACAATATACATCACTTCAACAGAGACAAATGGTTACAAACCACTGAGAGGGTTACAGGAAATGAATGTTCTCAAAGAGCCAGGAACCAGGAAACTCTGTTTCCTGGAATCAATATAGGCCAAAAAGCATTCTCACCTGGTAGACCCAAGCATATCACATGGCAAAGGTGCTGCCAAAAACCCAGATCAAAAAAAAAAAATAATTAAACCAAGAGGAGAGGGAGAGAGACCAGAATTTCTCCCCAAGACCATAAGAAAGGCATTTGCAGCAGGGCTCTTAGAAACGAAAGGTTGCCTCTAAATGCAGACAAACTTCTTTCCTCCTGTGACTGCATTTCATAACTCTTTCACTTCCTAGCGAGGAACCGCTCCATCCGTGAGGTCATTTGTTTTCCCGAGAGCTGTGGAGCTTGCCAATCATTCAGATCACAAGCACTGGCCAGGAAAGCTGTGAGGAAAGAAAAGCATTAAGCCCATTACTGCTCTCTCTTAGGTCAGTCGGAGCAGTAGAATTCCATACAATTGTCTTCTGAAAAAAAAAAAAAACTATGCTTACAAAAATAACAAGTTCCAAATGTTCCCTAAAGGTATGTTTGTTTCAAATCATATGTTTTTAATCGATGACACAACAGCCTGAGTTATAATTTATTCCGATTCCACACAATAAAGCCAAGAGATAACATGCAAAAGTGATGACTATGGTATCGGTGATATATAGAGTCAATCTGTTGATTCAAGACATAAACAGAGTCACACAGAAAGAGAAGAAATGGTGAACAACAGATCCAATTTGCCTTATTTCTGCTCCTAGAACAGACCAGCTTCAGGCCCTCAAGGTGAAGAGCAAAAGATCCCTGCTTTGTGGAAAGACCCTGGAATTATTAGTTTAGTGTGAATTTATAGTTTATTGTGAATTTTAATAACTCAATCCATACACTCTATTTGTATTTGAAATTTTACCTATAATTGAAGAATAAAGGTTTTATGTGGTTACTAAATGAATTTGAAATCTTAATGAACAGGTAAAATAGATGTAGAAGAAGAAGCAACAACTGAGAAATCCACAATATGTTTAAGAGAGAAGGATTTAACAAGAGAGTTTTTAATTTCATACTGTTTATAATGCTAACTTTAGTGGCTGCTTAGCCAGAAGATCTATTGCAGGATTTCTTTCTTTCAAGTCTCATCAAGCATCAGCTCCAAAAAGGTGTTTGTTATTGTGGTGGTTTTGGTTGTTTTGCTCTTGGTAAGCACTGCCCACTTTGCAATGCAGATTTGTTCATGAAGAAACTAAAACAGTGACTAGGAAGACCTAGATTTATCTGAGTTCACCACTGAGGTTTATGTAAATTCACTAACTGCTGGATGTTAAGGTATAGGTACACATAAACTGTTGGATTTGTGAACACTCTAAGCAATATAGAAACCCCATAAATGCAATACAATACAATGAAATTCATATTTTAGAGAAGATCTAAGCGGGGGGGGCGGGGGAATATTGTCTAAATGGGACTTTGGAATCTTAAAGATCCCCTTCCCAAGTCCTGACCCTTCCCTAAAACATGAACCTCTGCTCCAACCAAATTAGACCTCACTCACCGTGCTGGAATAACTTCAGATTTGATCCTGAAAACAGCATTCCTTTTCTCCAAAGAATGGAAACAGAACTAGTCTGAAAAAAAAAAAAAAGTGACCTATGTCAGGATCAATGAGCACTATCACCTCGAATGGAAGTGAAAAATATATGTTAATTTCTCCTTTGATTTAATTCAAGTATGCCTAAAATTCACTCTGGACAATGAAGAGTGGCATTTTCTTACTTACACGTGAGCTTCTGACAGACATTCTGGCACAGGAAGCCCAAACTTGTGTCTTTTTTTTTTTTACTGTATGATGAAAGCCAACACTACTGTTATGAAAAGAGAAATCAATAAATAATAGAAAAACATTTTTAGGAATCAATTTTATTTCAAGATTGCTACAAATCTTGGCATATTTCAGAATGAGCTTAAAACATCATATCTCACCAAGTTTTGTGGAGGAAATGAGATTTGTAAATGAATACTCCTTGATATGAAATCCTAATCCTCCATGAGAAGACAGACCTGACTTATGCTGCTTATAGGTATAATAACCAAAGCCTGATGCTAAATATCAAATTTCCAGGAACTCTATCTATAATAAAAGTCTATTCTCTAGGAAAGAAAGACAAACAATCTGTAGATAAATATTCCAGAAGAAAATGAAACTATTAACTGAATGAGATATCTTTTCATCCTGACAATAAATGACTAAAATAAATACTAAAACATTCCAATGCTCATTGCATGCAATAACAAACCAGTGAATCAATTTCAGAAATCATTACAGAAATGTTATTTTATTTCTGTATGCATGCTAGTAATGTTTATTGAATACCTACCATATGCAGAATATGGTTCCAAAGAATGCCACATTTCAGAAGGAACATAAAATAAAGCCCCTCCTAGTCTCAGCAATATAATCACAAATGCAAAAACAAACTTAAAATTATCAAAACCCCTCAGTAATTCAGATCTATTAAAGAGTATTTTCTAAATTTAGTACAACTTTTCTGTTATAAAATATACATGAACAAATACAATTTTAAGGCTAAGTCCCCTGTGGCTTCATTGGGTTAAATGTTGTTTAGTAGACATTCTGCACTCAATAATAGATTTGAATAATTTTTAAAGCACCCAAATTGCCTATCAGTTTTAGTTTACAAGGAATTAAATCATGTGCCTGAAGAGACTTTCTAAAATGATTTCTTAGGTAGTTAAATATGTCTTCTGTAGATTTTATTTTACTAATAATTTCTCCTCCTTACTAATAGCTCAGAAGTAAATATAAACTATTTATAATTATTATAAATTTTAAATTATTGAAGCTCTGTTCGATAATTACAATTTGCATAAAAAATCACATGTAAGGGTAACTGCCGAAAGAGGAATGAAAATAAGTTAGGTTTTTTTCCGTGCATATTATATGCCAGCCACTATGCTTATGTGTATATTAATCTCATTTTAACCCTCAAAACAACATCATCACCAAGGTATTCTGTTTGCCTCCATTTTTAAACAAGTGGAAATAGTGGAGTCAGGAAGCTTAAACATTATGTTGTACTACCTGCCCTCCAATCAAGAGCTATAAACTGGTATTATGTTGATTTACCACTTTAAGTCACAACCTCAGCACATTTAAATAACAAGCGCCCATAAAAAACATCATTCTAACACTTTTACATACAAAGTACATACAAAGAGAATCTGATTTTAAATAATACCACCATCATATCCTGTTCTATACGTTCCCATACATAGTCATCTTAGAAATACACATTCCTGGAAACAGCCCAACCAAAGACAACCTTCTGCCTGACAAGAGCATCATCATTTGCCCACTCTCCTTGGTGTCCTTTCCTGCCCGTCTGTTTCCTATTATCACTCAGGTTCAGGCAGTCACAACTCCATGCCGGGAATATTTGAGCAGACCCCTCGTGGCTTCTCTGTTCGAATCTCTCTTTGCTCATCCACCTTTCTACCTATTCCCTTCTAATTATTATTTCTTTCCCCAAACCCTACTAGCCAGGCTTTTTAAAGGTAATCCACAACCGGTGTTCTCCCTTCTACTTTCTACCCGCTGCACTCTGGTTCTTGCCTCCATCTTTGTTTTTTCTCAGGCTTCTCTGTGTCTTCTCCTCCTCCTCCCACCTTTAAATTTGACTGTTCCCCAGGGTCCTCCCTGGCCCCCGCTCCACACGCTTTCTGGCCTACTTCATCCACCACGCCAGTAACTTCAGAATCTCAATCACAATCCCAACCTCTCCCTTGAGCTCTCAATTTACAAACAACAGCAACAAGATACCTTCATCTGGGTGTCCAAGTGACATCATTTTTATGAGAAAAAAAAAATGTTCCTTTGAATTTGCATAGAAGGCAAGATTTACTTAATGGTTATAGTTAAGATTTCACTCCCTGGCCTGACTCTTCACATACATTAACTCATTTTATTTCCACAACATTTGTAAGATTGTTGCCATCTTACAGATGAGGATCATGAGGCACAGAGGGGTCCTATAGCAGCTTATTAAGAGAATAGCCAGGGTACTAAATTGGGCAGCCTGGATCCAGAGCCTCTGCTCGCCCCGGTGTTCATGGGTCCTGTCGGGCAGGGCCCAGGGTAACTGCTAGACATTTGCAATATTACTAACGCTTTGATCCTAAATTCCACCAGCTATAAAGCACTCTAACTCCATTCCCCAAAATATACACTCATCTAAAAAGACCAACATAAAAATATGTAAAATTAAAATTATATTTAAATATGATTTCTGCTGAAGAACTTAAATCAAGAATTTATCTATCTTCTTTCACATCTGATTGATCATAGTGATAATATTAAGAAGAAAAAAAATGGTTGAATCCTTCAGTAGACTATAGAAATAAAACTTCCTTTATAATGAGATTAGAAGCAATGTAAGATTTAATACTCCATCGGACTTATAAAAATGAATGCAGGATAACTATTTGAAGAATTTGCAATGCACAGCCTCCATCTTCTGCACTTCTTTATTCCCCAGAGTCCTTGCCACCACTCTAGGCAGCTCGGGTGCTCTAGTCTTATGCCCTTAGACTTGAGTCATTATTATAGAGATGGGTTTTTAAAATATTTTGCATATGCAAAATTATCCAGTGTGTAATATATATGTAAGCTATAAAGGTTTATAACAAAATGTGCCCAACACTCAGTGATACAAGATCAGTTTTTAAGGTTCAAAATACAATTTTGAACCTTCAGAAGAAACAATGGCTTTAAGAGGAAACCCTGAATCTCGCATTGTTTGAGTCTTGGTTTAAACAACAAGCACAAAAGAAAGACTCGATAAAGATTCCAGGAAAAAAGGAGATTGGAGAAAAATTAGAGGGGCGGCAAGAGTTAGATACTAATGACAATTTCTTAGAATTCCTGGGCCTGGATCTCCTAGCCTCCTTAGCTCCAATGGGTGGAATTATAGAACATCCCATTAAGTCTGACGGTCTCAGACTTCCTGCATAGAACCCTGAAAAATGATGCCATGGACTGGGGTAAGGGGCAAAAGGAAAATATATTCAATGGACTGAGTTTTAACTTAAATTGATTGTATTTGCCTGGCATTTTCTAAGATTTCATTTTCTTCAATGGCGTGGGTGGAGAAATGGAGGTAATTCAAGTTATAAAAAACTAAAGACAGTTATTTTTTTTATATACTTGTGAATATGACTAAGACATACAAACTACTTCAGAATATTGTATCAAGTGATAAGTGTTATGGATTGGGCTAATGGAGCAAGTCAAACTAAATATCTCTATTTTTTGTAAATGTAAAGCATGTGTCTGAAAGAAGCTACTGGTTGGTTTGTTAACCAATTCTTGAGTACTACACACACACGCACACACACGCACACACACACACACACACTTATAGAAAGTTAGAATTATCTACTCAATCTATCTTTCCTCAATAATTTAAGATAATCTTTAAAGTGCTTTTCAACCCTGGGATTCCATAACTCTGCTCTCCTCTTCTTGGGAGAGGAGTTAGCATTTGGAGTAAATTCTCTGAGACTACTCAGCGGCATTTACTCTTATGTTAATGCAGGAAGGAGGTGAATTCCAAACATCATGGGCTCACAGCCACTCCTTTTGAGCCAACATTATGCTTTCTACTTTTAAAACCAGTTAAGAGTTTCTTCTTTTTTCAAACCCATGAAAAACAAAGGGAAGTAGAGCCAGACCCTAAGTATTTCCAGCAGATTCACCTCTTCACAAACATCGTGCTCACAATGTAAAACTTCAGACAATGAACAACTAACTCAAATGACTTTGGCTTCTAGTATATGATTTTGCTCGAGCTCTCAGACAGACACCAGCCTGCTTTTTTAAAGGAAGGATTTGATTGTGCACAAACACGTAGCACTATGTGCATGTTTAAATGTTATGTTCTTGCAAATTTCTAGAGCTTGGGTATCAATAGCTTTACTTTGTAACCCATGAGTGACAAAGTGTGAAGAGTTTGTGGGGGGATTGAAGTCAGAAAAATTGGAGTTGAAATCCCAGGCAACCACTGACCTAGAAAAGCTTATGTTCTAGAGAGGATGACAGATATATGCCACAAAACTTCAATACAGGTTTGTGTGTGCTTTGACAGACATAAACACATGATGTTCTGAAAGCAGAAGCAGAGGCGTTGGAGGCGGAGGGTGTCAAGAAATGACCCTTACAGGGAGGATGTCTGAGCCAAGTCTTAAAAGAGAACTAGCAGCCTGCCAGAAAAAGAAAAGTGCTTATTAACTGTTGAACAAGGAAGATCAGTTACACCATCCACATGGCTATACAAGGAAAGCACACATCATCAATCGCTGTGAAATGGGCATGAGAATCAATCCTGAAGAAGTGTGTCTCTGGTGCTTTTGATGAAAAGTATAGTAGAGATCTCAGGGGGAAAGATAAAAGATCAGAGAGACCTACAGGTATAAGAACTTTGTCTCTCCACCATCCATCCACTCAAACTATTTTTATTGGACAGAATTGAAAGAAACATTGTTGGCAAATAAAATACCTACCAGAACATTCTGGACTGCTTCATGCTGCATACATGCTTAAACTTTGACCTGTACAGCACAAATCCATATTCAAGTGGTTAAGGGGCCATATAAGATGAGCGCTTGTTATGAATGAAACTTTGGTGATTACATCAGCGACACTAACCCAGAACAGCTGACAACGATTGCCAATATCATGCTTTCAGCAATCAGCAACATCTTTGGTGCAGATGTCAGGGAAATCACTGTGCCAATTATGCCGTAATGATGAGAGTAGAGAGGTTGGCTAGGGAATTCTCATTTCATGTCTTCTTTGAAAAAGCATCTCTTAAAAGAGGGCAATATACAATATATACTGTGTATCCTGTCACTCTTTTTGGCTTGAGTTGTGCTCTTTTTGACTCTAGATCATTGAAGTTTCTGATCTTGGATAGGGATGGTATAAGCTAAAGGGTTTTGGCACACATTCTTGAATGCTCAAGACAGCTTTACAATGTCTTAAGCTGCATCTGAGCAAACCTGTTTCTTACTAAACACGGTCAGTCTTTTTTAATATTTTCTCTACAAAAGACAAAAGGAGAAAAATATCATTTGTTAGTTAATCAGAACCCATCTAAACTTACACAGTTAATTGGATGATCCTTTCTGCATTCTACTTTTAGAAAAAAATAAAATAGAAGATAATCTTTCACAGGAAAATAGACAATGCATGCTCTGGTGTCAGTGTGGACTTAAACTTTTCTCTCACATTTTCTGTAATGGCAGAATTGTGCAATTCATTCCCTTTTTTTCAGCAAATATTCATGAAACACCTACTACATGCTAAGAATTATTCTAAAAGAGAGTCAGTGTTTCAAAAGGTGAACCTCAGGCACATTTTCGACCATTGGAGAAAGGTTATCTTATGTTTATTAGAGTGAATTTACTAAGCTTATGAAAATGTTCAAATAAGATAAAAAAGGAAATACAAATGGATTGACTGTCAAGGTTTAGCTAATCAGATAATTCCATAAGAAGCACAGCTCTCCTTCCCAACTCTACTATTCTCTAAACTTTTTGATGATTTGGGGACATTTTTATTTGTAAACTTATGTGGATCAAGGGGCATTAGTTTAAGCAAAGGATTTTAGTTTCTGGCCAAAATAAATGAATGCAAGACTATAGAAGAACGGGGAAGAAGGAATTGCTACAAGGCAGATCTTCAGATCCCGAAGGTGATGCACCTTCACGGGGCTATGTAAATTTAGACCTGGAGCACACTACTGCTTCCAGAAACTGCTTCCAATAGAAAGTTTTATAGGCATTTTAAACTCTCATGGGTGACTCCCTGAAAATATCACAGTTGGTCAAAAAACATATGTGTTTCAACTCTTTCTAACTTGCTTTGGTGTTAGCTTATAAAACTCATAGGTGTATATTGGACTCATTAAACTGAGGGACTCATAAGCACAAGCTCGATCAGAGCAGGGTGCTGACAGGCATTATACATTATGCAAGCTTCCCCACATCATTCTGCCAACGTGCTTCCATCTTAATACAAAACATTCCCAGCTTGTCAAGTACTAGGCCTCCCTGGAACACATAAAACCAATCATGCCACCTTGTGCAGAGGTGCTCCAATGTGGACGGATTTCCACCAGGCACTGTAAGAAACTCATGAACCCTTTTTCAAATCAATAAAAAATCCTGTCTCCAGAGCTAGTATAACAGCAAAAAAGTAACCCCAAGAAAGTAGGGAGAGAAAATGGAGTCTAAAGCTTACTAGCTTGACAGTTGTCAAGCACCATATTTAAATGAAGCCAGTGAACATTCCTGACTCAGCTACAGAGACTTCATTTAAGAACCCGCTGGGGGTAAAGACGTACATTGATTTTATTTATTTATTTATTTTATATGTTCGTTTATTCATTAATTTGTTTGTTTTAGAATCTCTCATGACTATCAAGATTATACTGAAGCTAAATGCCAAAAGATACTTTCTAATCTCCAAATTTGCTGAAGTGACCACAGAGAGAGCTCACATAAAATACTTAACAATTTCATGTTGACAAATTGGCATGTCAAGACAATTAGCCTCTTTGTAGCAAGATGGTGGACAGATGTATAGAAGAATCATGAGTCTGATTGTTCTACCAAAATCAATAATGCTGAGTCTCTAACAGAGCTAATATGTCAAAGAAAAGAGAGATAAGAATTGGAAATTTGATGGAAAACAGCCAGGCAGGAAACACAAAAGGAAGCATGCTGAACTGTGGTTGAAAATAGTATGAAGAAATTTTGTTCTAAGACATGTGTGGAGCTGGAAGCAAGACACCCAGGAAGAGTGATTATGAGCCATAAATAAGAGGTTTATGACAATCTTAACAATAAAAAGCTAGCAGGGAGGTGAATTCCTCCTGCTGGAATGTGAGCTTTCTGCAAACCTCATGAAAAGTCGAAAAAAGAGGCAGAAGAGCTCTGAATTAAACAGAGGACACTAAATAATGGTAAAATTTTTTTGTAAATGTGCTTTCTTCAATTAAAATAAAAGATAGAAATGCTGCCCAAAACTAAAATCAATGTGACTAATATCTGCAGGAGGTTCAAAGAATCTATACTAGTCATCATATATATGAAAATATGCTCATTCAAGCCACTTGTGTTTAGTATAGATCAATCTGTAGGTTAGGTGAGCTTAAAAAATAAGTGTGCTAATAGAAATGTGTGTGTGAAATGTTTGAGAACATAGAGTGAGGGTTATACTATGCCAGATCAATTTAGCTTTTCTCTTTAACAAATAGATAATGTTAAAAGGGAAACAGCAATAGTTCCAGAGAATGTGATTTCTTCAAATCTAGCATTCTTATCAATAATAAAGAATGTATGGTCTGAATTGTATTTCTCATGTGTGAGTATACAAAACCCAAACTTTGGTTATACTCAACATCATCCTGAGAGATGGTTGATATTCATTAATGCCTTATCAAGAACTTAGCTGCCGAGATGTAGTGCAATGTCACTAAAATATTCAGCGAGAATTAGGCATAAAACATTATAAAAAATGAGAACAGAATTGATCTGAATATATCAGGCTAAAAACAAAATGATGTTTTTTAGGAAAGCTTACAGATTAAATACAAACACACAGTTAGGTCCGGCAAAGATTTCTTAGCTAGAACACCAAAGGAACAATTTGTATAATTAATTAATTAACTAATTAATTAATTAAAATAAAATAAATGTCATCAAGATTTTAAAATTTTCTGCTCTTCAAAAGACAATGTTAAGATAATAAAAAGACAACCCACAGATTGGGGGAAAAAAACATTGGAAAAGTAAATATCTTATAAAGAACTTGTGTTTGGAATATAAAGAACTCTTAAAAGAACTCAATAATAAAAAAAGAAATAACACAATTTTTAAAAATGGGCAAAAGATATGAATAGATACTTCATTAAAGAAGACATGAAGATAGCAAATAAGAAAGTGAAAAGATGTCCATCATCATTAGTTATTAGAAAATGTAAATTAAAAACCACAATGAGATGTCACTACACATGTAGTAGAATGTCTACAATTTTAAAAATCAAACATAACAGGTATTAGCAAAGATGCAGGTGAAATGAAACTTCATACACTGATAGCGGGGACAAAAATGCTGTAACTATTTTGAAAAACAGTTTGGTGATTTCTTACATTTACCTGTGGTCCAGCCATTCTAATCCCTAAGTATTTACCCAGGAAAACTGAAAACATATGTCCATATAAATATTTATATATTAACATTTATTGCAGCTTTATTGGCAATAACGAAAAACTGGAAACAACCCAACTGCCCATTACCAGGGGGATGGATAAAGAAATTGTGGCATATCCATACAGTGAAATATTACTCAAAAATAAAAAGGAATGAATGGTTAATACACACTACAATGTGGATAAATTACAAAATAATCATGCTACGTGAAAGAAGTCAAGATAATAAAAAGAAATGTATATTGAATAATTCCATTTATACAAACTTCTAGAAAATGCAAATTAATCTAAAAATGATGTAGAGCAGATCAGTGGTTGCCTGGGCCTTGGGAGTAGAGGCCATAAAGTACGAGGAAAATAGGAAGAGGAACCAGAAGGATTATAAAAGGGCACAAGGAAACTTTTGGAAGTAGTATATATGTTCATTATCTTCACTGTGTTGATGGTTCTGTTACCAGACAGTGGGGCCCTCTCTTGGAGTGTTGTCCAGGTTCTTGCTGTCTCAAAGAATTAAGCAAGACACCGAAATACAGTAGAAAAGAAAAGTTTTATTAGAAAGGAAAGTACACTTCCAGAAGTGGAAGCAGGCCTGACCAAAAAAAGTGTGGCTCAAAAGGCCTGGTAACAAAGACTTCAGGGTTTTTATCCCTTTTTGCTGTGGGTGGTTACTTTTCTTAGAGGAGTGGGCTTTTTTGATTGACCACTAAGATCGACAGGACTCAGTGATTCATCATTTTGCTTTCTGCACATGTTCGTTCCCAGAATTCAGTCTGTTATAATGATATTAATGAATTCCGGGCATATGCATCATATTATAATGATGGTATAATGAGACTCAGGTGAGTTGAAGGTCATTAGAGTCTTCATTGCACAGGTGCGAGTGACTGGCTTAAACTGGTACCTAAATCTCTGCCCACTGGTTTCTTTGTGTGAGTTAAAAAAAAATGCATTCTAGTTTGCTTAATTGTGGGTGGATTAGAGCGAACCCCTTCTAAGATAGGATGACCTCAGTGTCTTTGAAGGCAGACCCGAAACCCCCTAACTTTCCTACCTATCTCTTTTCTAAGAGCCATGAACCCCCTTATTATTAGTGTGGATGTTGAGGGACGGGAGGTCTTTTCTGTGTCTGCTTCCTGCTGAGAATGGCCTTAGTCCCTGCCTACAGGGGTTGCATGAAGTTCTTTCCCTTTCTGCCTCAGTCAGGGTGAGGTCTTGGGTTCCTGCTGAAGTGCCACCTCAGTCCCTAGATAAGGAAAAGAAAATACAAACTCGTTATTTAAATCATACATCTATTAATTTTTATTATTGATTTGCCTAATAAGTGAGTAAAGGGAAACAGGCCTGGTTTAAAGGCCTTTGGTTTAAAGTCCTCTCCCCTGAAGATTCTAAGGACCCTGCCTGGTTTGACATCATTTCTACTTAACAATGGGCTGATGACCCTTATCAATAGCCAAAGGATCTCAATCTCCAGGGCAATTATCAGGATCTGAGGGAGAGGGTCTTTTTCCCAAAGAAAAGAGGGAAGAAGACTTAACTAGGTTTACTAAAAAGATTAACTCTACAAGAGATGTCCCATTTCATTTCCTGCAAAAAGATTAAGAATTTACAAGTGATGCCCTGTCTCAGTTCCACTATAGTATACACATGTTGAAACATAAAATTATACATATTAAATATATTTAATTTATTATATGTTGATTGTTCCTCAATGAAACTGTAAAAACACACACACATAAAATAAAGGAAGAAATTTTTAAATGAAGAAAGAAAAGAACTAGCATGATAATGGATAACTCAATATATCTATACATCATCTTTTTAATATTATTGTCAGAAAGGCAGCATGGTATTGTGCAATATTTGGCAAATAATCTTTCATTATAATAGTACTAGTCATATCCTTATTCAACTATAGATGTTAAAAAATGAGAGAATGAAGTTAATAGAAAATTTATTCATCGCATATATAATTGGCTGGACTAAGAAGTATAAACATTGAATCTTTCAAATTTTCTAAATAACAGCTACTAGTTTTCTTTTTCAAATTCCCTTCTGCTGAGTAGCCACCTCCCTTAAGAGAATCTTAATTCTAGTTCCATTATTCTTCATCACATTCAGCAATTAAAACCATCTCGTGTCATGTGTAAAGCTTTCTTTTCTCCCCAGTTCTAGCTGAATTATTGGTTCAAGCTGCTTGGGTTGGAGAGCTGGGGGATGATTTGCTCTCCAAATATTTCCTCTCGCCCTCCTCCTTTCTTCTTGCTCCTTCACCCCTCCAGCATGTGCTCACTGCAAAAGCTTCAATGGTGGGCATTGGGTGAGATTTAGTATCTTCCTGCTTCAGCTGCCTCAAGTGTTAAGTCATAGATAGCAAGTCCACTGCCCCTTTTTCTGTTCTTTGTTGCTGCTTCTCTCCATAGCAGGCACCCAAATGCTGATTATCTCATGGGGGTGCATTTGTTATTCTTCAGATGGCATTCAGTGACCTCTCCCTGAATAGTGCTCCACAGGTGATAAACCTTCTGAGGTTCTGAGGCTCTTCCCCTTTCTCTCTACCCTCATCCACCAAAGTGGGTAACCCAATTTATACTCTTTTGTGCCTTAGATCCCCTTACCGAAATAGACGTCACTCTTTGAGGCCCCTACCAAGATTAAGCCCACTTAAGCCCAGTCCCCATTGAGGCTCTCCATTTGACCACCGGAAACTCCCACATTTCCTTATCAAGTCAAACAGACTGCCTCCCACCCCTTCCTGTAGCTCTCTCTCACTTCTGCCATCTCTCTCCTGCTCCGTTTCCTCACAAGCAGTGTTACACATTCTGATGGCTTTGGGTTGAGAGGCACAGGAACTTTCAGAGATGAGACTATTACCCATTCTTAACTATGAAGAGAAGAAATAGTCTGAGCACCTCAATCTTGTAGACAGAAAGAACAAATCAAATGTTTCCTCTTACACAAGGCAAAGGGAGGGGAAAGATACCATTGCCACACAATAAATCCTGCATTTCCCCCCAAATCAGCTCCTTCCCCCATTTACTGTCTTAATACCTTTTTTTGATAAATGCCCCAAAACTGTTGAGTTTCTCTCAGTAGGGTAGAGTGGGGGAGACTCACATTAAGAAGTGAGCCCTCTTTGGGCTTGGCCTTAGAGAATTCAGTAAACATTCCCAACAAAGGTGATTCACTGTAATCCCTGAGCTACTGCTGAAAGGACTCCAGGGAAGATTTTCATCACTCCCTACACACGTGGCACATGAATATACTTTCTACAGTGCCCTCACCTGGGTGCTCCAAAGAATCCCAGAGTGAATTGGTATACAACCTAATAGAGGATAAGTCAACAGGTAGCTGAATAACCATCATGGTCAAGTAGAACAAATTCCATTAAGACACCACAGATAAACATCAAGAACAGTTCAGGAATTGTCTTCTTACCCTCGAAATGGAGGAAGAGATTTTGTCCAGCTGTGGGATTATGAAGACATTGGCATTTGTTCTGAGTCTTGAAGAGAATGAAGAGTTTAAACTTGTAGACATAAGTGGGAGACAATTAGAGGTGAGGAAATTTTTTGGAGACAGTAAATCACAAGGGGTAACTTATTAACTATCTTTAAGTACAATGTTTCTCAACTTCCCTGATTATAGGAATCACTAGGGATGCTTGTTAAAAATACAGATCTCTAGCTCCACCCCAGACCTTTTGGATCAGACCCAGAGAAAGAAACAGAGAATCTGAATTTTATACACATACATTCTAAAAGATGCTTAGGAAGAAGCAAGTTTCAAAAATACTAACAAAGGAACTAAAGTCACTTTGAATAAGAAATGAATCTGTTACCTATCTCACCAGACAAAAAGGAACAACAAAAAATGGGCTCTCATTTCTGTAAAAGTTTGGTGTAGAATAAGAAAGACTCTAATTAAAGGTTTCTAAATACTGCAATAGGCTTTTATGAGAGTTGGAATCCCCATCCCTCAAAAGCTTTTAAAATGAAGGAAATCACTATTTGCCCTGGAGGGGCTGGCTCTGGGGAACAGGCAGAGGACTGAATTATTTGGGAATCATTTAGGGGTTGTGAGAAACTGAAACACTCTCAAGCTAGCGTGAATGAAAAGTTTTTTGTGAGAACACAAGGAATCTCAAGGAAGACAACTAGAGGAACCAGAGCCAGGCCTTAAGGAAACTGGAAAGTCACCAGGCACCTTTACCCTCCCTCTCTTTTGAACCAATACTTTCTTATTGCCATGTCTCTCTGCACCTATATATACTTCTCTTTTCTCAAGACAACTTCTCAATTTAATCATCCACTTACCAATGGCAACTTTATCCTCCAATTCAACATGACTCACCAGATTATCATAATGAACCAATACAGTCTCCATGCTCTGATGGTATATTCCTCCAGGTGATAAAATCTGATTGGTCCATCTGGAATCACATGACCACACCTGATCCAATCAGCTGTGGCTAAGGATATTCCTTTTGGCACTCAGAGTGTAGCTGAGAGAAATGATGAAACTCTCATACAAGAAAAGATCAAATGAATCTTCTGTTGCCTTAATTTTATATCTTACTCTAAAAACAATAATTTTCTTACTTAAAAACCTTATTCTTTTAAGAATTGTCCCTCTTGGCTTTATTTTAAAACTCTTATAAAAGGGCTACCTATTGGTATATTGAAACCAAGTAATACTTGTAAAAAGTAAGTGGTGTGGTCTGGTTTCAGAATCTTCTAGATAATCTGAATTCTTATCTAAAAATTTCTATGTGTACTCAGGGCAAGAAGCATTTTGCTGAAATTTCTTAAACCTTTTTGCTAATTAATCTGGTCATGCTTCATTGTGTGTGTTTCTAATCAATTTTCACTTAGCTCATCTGAATACTGACTTGTTATATGAAGTCTAGAGAGCTTTGTAAAAGCTGCCATAAACTTTTCTCTACGAACAAGAAGACTGATTTTTACCCTCAATACATGGAATTTGAACTCCATGGTATCTCAGCTTGAGCTTAGTTGGTCAGTCTGGCCCAAAAGCTTATTCAACATTAGGTTGTCCTTGGTTTTAGAAGGAAACAGCTCTTTGTCTCCTGTGACTGAAAGATGTGAAAGAAGAATAAGACCACCAAACTGAGATATAATTTCATCCAGAAGTTCCCGTAGTGCCATAAATGGAAGGGGGTGGAAACAGTGATCCTATTATAAGTCTTGCCTCCCAGTGCATGCAGGATCCCCAATACTCTGAAGGCCTGCTCTCCTTCCTTTTTCCCTGATTTCAGTGGGCTCCAGTTGACAACTCTACCTGCCTTCTATTTGTTCTCTCCATCCCTCTCTGTGGCCTTCTCCCAGTCATATGAGACACTCTCATTCCAGAATGTGAACTACTATTATCCAGTGATAGCATGATTTATAGGCCTTTACTTTTACAAATAGGCTTACTTTAGCATCTATCCCATTACACTGAGGCTCCAATAGAGAACTAGGCAGGAGGAAAACTTTTTTCTTTATTAAAACATTCTACCAAGGAAACTAGCCATGTAATTGAATAAAAGAACAGAAAAGGGGGTGTTTGGTTTAAAAACAATAACAACAACAAAACAAAAACTACACTTTAAAAAGCTAACAGATTATTCATCTCAAGTTACTACTTCCAGAGAATTCACCGATTTTCCAGAGCTCTCCTCACTTGCAATCAGGACTAGCCCTGAACCCAGATGTACAGACTCTTTGTGGCATTCACCACTAAGAAAATAAGGCAAATTGGGAGTTACTATGAATGTATAAATTTCTGGGGGGAAAGATAGGAAAATGAGCTAGATAGCAACTATGCTTGGTCCACTAATCTAAAACAGATCATTTGGATGAAATGAAAGAATAAGCCTCTCTGAAATGAAACAAAAGGAGAAACAAACATCCAAATGAAAATATGATATCTCTAAAAATGAAACAAATTGATACACTTTTTAAAAAATTTTTTTATTGAGCTGAAATTCACATGATATACAATCAACCATTTTAAAATGTATAGTTCAGTGCCATTCAGAGTTTTCACAATATTATGCAACCATCACCTCTTTCTAGTTTCAAAATTTTTTAGCACCCAGAATACCTATACCATTCTCCCCTCTCTTTACCTGCTTTCTAACTTTATAAATTTGCCTATTCTGGATTTATTATATAAAAATAATCATAGAATATGTGTCTCTTTGTATTTTACTTCTTTCACTTAAATTAATGTTTTTGAGATTCATCCAAATATTACAATATCTCAGTACTTCATTCCTTTTTATGCCTAAATAATATTTCATTTTATGTATATACTGCATTTTATTTATCCATCCACCATTGATGGACACTTGGGTTGTTTCTATCTTTTGGCTAATACGAACAATGTTGCTATATACATTCATTTATAATTTTCTAAGAAGCGAGAACACCATTTATTGTGACCCTCAAAAGAAGGAAAAAAACATTTTTAAGGCAACAACTCAATACCCATTTCTCTACAAGTTACAAGGTGTACAGTGTTACTAACTTGAAAGATGACCCAGACCCAGTAACATAGAAAAATCTATGTTTTCTTAGCTAGATATCAAATTTGAAAACTTTAGGAGTTGATAGTAACTCCTGAACACACCTACCTGGGAGCCCGTTCTTCACCCAGATAAAATCAATGGGGATAAAACTGAACAAACTTCTACCAAGAATAAAGAAAGGTTGTGGCCAACTTCAGAGGTGAACAGGGGTATTTGCAGTGATTAATGAATTAACATCTCTGAGAAGTGAACTTTTATGATCATGTGCCTATAGGCAGACACAGGGCGGAGGTGGGGAGAGGAATTCAGAACCATTGTCTATTTTTTTCCCCTGTGAAACTTGTTTTAAAGGACTGCACAGCTGCAGGAATTGTGTGAGCATTTTGGGACTGTCAAACCATCATCTAATTTGTGAAGAATTCTTTCAAGGTAGATTTTATTGGTTTCAGCTGGAGAATCCAATCTACCACACCCTCATATACCCCCACCCACCCCCACCACCAACACAAAGCCACAGACCACAAAGCACTGCCTCTCTGCTGCCCTTAAGTGATCAGGAAGCCAGGAGTTCACCATGAGGGAAACACGTGGAGTCAATTTGTGCCTCAGGTTAGTCCATAGCCTTCCACAGTTTGCAGGAGATAAAGCAGGGACAGTGACATCTCAACAAGAGGAGCAGCCCAACAAAGTTCACCTTTGCTAAGAGAATTTGTCTTTTTGTAAAATCTTCATTTTCTTTTCTTTTTGGCAGGCAGTGGTCTTAATTTTCTAAATATTCAGTGGGAAAATGTTCAGGTTTTGCTTTCTAAAACTTTCTGGGGCTTCAGCAGCACTAATATATTCTATATCAACATGCACAATGGAGAAATATTACTGGTACCAAATAGATAAATAAAGACAGTTAGGAAAAGGGATGGGGTGGAAGTTGCTGGGAAGAAAACATCTGCTCTGGCTCACAGCATTCAATTCAGCCCACCTCGAAGAATCCCCCACATCCCCAAAAGATTTTGATGCTCTGATGTTCACAGAGCAGCTCAGCTCTCCTGCAAGTAACCATGTCGACACAAGGGATCCAACAAAATGTTGAAAATGTAATGCAGAGGACCTCCTTCAGACACACACTGTGAACAGAAGCAGCAATCTCTTCAGTTCTCTTTATTCAGAAACAAAATGTAAGGCTTTTCCAACTCTAGCTTTGAAGACAAGCTTTGAGGAAGACTATTGTGAGGTAATATTCTCCATGTTGGAGATAAATTCTAAATTTTTCTAGGCCCATTAAGAAGGAAAAGTTCTTGAGGATAGATGAATCCTGCCAAGCAATCTTTACTGTGACAACTTCCTCACCATTGAAGTACATTCAAAAGGCATTACTCTACAGATACTCCCCAGAAAGAGAGACTGTGTGTGTGTGTGTGTGTGTGTGTGTGTGTGTGTGTGTGTGTGTGTGTGTGTGTGTGTTCTGGAAAACGGGGTCAGTCAGATGTGCCTGAGAGTTTAAGTAAACCTCAAAATAAATATGACTTATAATTTTAGTGTACTCATTTTTTAAAAGAACATTCTTACTGAGATATAAAACATGAAGGTCCACTAGAGTCTCTGACTTTTAATTGTGATAAAAAAAAATACCTAAACTTACCATTTTAACCATCTTTAAATCTATAGTACAGTAATGTTAACTATATTCACATTGCTGTGCAAGAGATCTCTAGAACTTTTTATTATGCAAAATTGAAACTCTGTACTCCTTAACAACTTCCCTTTTTTTCCTCCTCGTCCTCACCCCAGCCCCTGGGAACCACTATCATTCTAAGAGCTTAGAGTCCCTAACTTTTGAAACTGGAAATAACTTAAGAACAGTCTATTCCAAACAAATAAACGAAGATGTGGAATATTTAAGCTATGGGCTGAAGCGTGGCCAGTGGGCAATGAAGCCAGGACTTTGGCCTCTGCTACCCAAACCCAACCTTGTCCTCAATGTAGCATCATAGTAATAATGTTCTTCATTGTAATTATGGTTTTTATTGTTTCCATCATGCAAGTCAATGTTATTTTCCATACAAAGAAGCACTTTTTGTACTAATTAATAAATAATTACTAAAACAAATTAACAAAATAAATGTCCGATTACAATATCAGAAATAGTTTGTAAATTGAGCAACTCAGCTTATGCCCATCACATAATCCTCCCCCAAACATTCTGCTCAGACTTGAGAGAACAGTGTTAAATTCTCATAGAGAATCTGAAAAGAGCTCTGTGTTGAAAACAAGGTGAATATTTAGCCTAAATAACTGAAAATTCTGGAGAAAGTTGAAGTACATCAAGGATGAGGACAGATAATTTTTTATGTGCATAAAAATCAAGTAAGTATAAGACTTAGAGAGGAAAAAAATATGCTGATCACAGAGTATTTAGACCTGGAAAGGAATGATCCAAGAAGGCTGTAAAATCACCTTTCCTGAAGGTCATTAAAATTTGTCTTCAGACATCATCATGACATCACTGAGTGAACACTTCGTATTTCCTTTTCAGGCTCCAACTCCATGATTCTAAAGCACTGGGGTTTCCATAGGCCATCCCAGTGGTCCAGGGATAGGCTGAGAAATAAATTAGAGACCATGTGCATCCAAGTGGGAGCTTTTTCTCTGGGGCAGCAAAACGAAAATTCTGATAACACCACGTATAGGACTTTGCCTTTCTCCCTAGATGCTCATAGTCTACTTGGGTAACATCCCTACAAAGCACAAGAGTTGAGCCCAAAGCTATGACACTAGAAAGGCTAAACTTTTTGTGAAATCAGAGTTTGAGCTGGCTCCAGAACTCCAAAGATGAGTCTTCCAGTCCTGTGCATACGGTAAATGAATGCAGAGCAAGGAAGCCACTGTGGCCATCCAAAGTCATTGGCGGCAGCAGTGAAACTCATGGTTAGTAGTTTGGACAGTGAAGACAACTAGTCTGGATTTTAGTTTTACCTCTGGCTACAAATTCTTCCACAAGTCATTAAACCTTTCTCTGCCTCAGTTTCTGTATGTATAAAATGAGAGTGATATCAATAACTACTACAGAGTGTTGTGGTAAAGAGAGAATAAGTTAACATATCTAAATCACTTAACACAGTGCCTGACCTATGATAAGCACTCAAAAAATCATTATTGGCAATTGTTATTAATAATTCACTCCACAACATGCATGTTGGTCTTTTTACTTACTCTATCACTCTCTTCCCTCTCTTTCTTCCTTTAACACTTCATTTTCTCCCTTTTTTCCCTTATCAGCAGCTTATGTCCCCACTCATTCTTTATTCCCATGAGCAAGACCAATCTCGTCTCTCCTGATTTAAGAGACAGTCAAAAGGACTCTTCTGCCATAACATAAAACTTCCTCTAAAATATCATAGCTAGACATTCAATCCTATGAATAAACAATCATTCTTTTCAATGTGAAAGCCCTGGGAGAAGTAGTACACTAAATTATTAGCCTGACTCCTCATCACTCCGGTGCATCCTCTTGCAGTTACATCTGTCTGATATTATCTTGTTTATTTATTGATTGTTAAATTACTACCCTCCTCAAGTTCTGTAAAAACAGGAGCTTATCAATTTTCTTCACCATATTCCCAATCCCTACAGCAGAATCTCGCATGTCATAGATGCTCAATAAATAAATATTTGTCAAATGTTGTAGGGCTAAACTACTTACTTTCCCCCAAAAGTATGCCATGCTGTCCACCCTCCTGCTCTCTGAACATGCTGTTTCCTCTGCACAGAACTTGCTATTTCCAGATGTTCAATGACTGCTTACTGAGTGTTTCCCTGGCCCATTCCTACCAGTTCTCCAGGGCTTAGCTTGGACATTTTAACTTCCACAGAGGCTACTCTGACCCGTCTTGATGGGGTTAGCGCTCTCTGCCAGCTCCCATGGTGCCTTTGCCTCATATCTTAGAAATCCTGAAATCTTCATGTATCAGTAAATCCCTTAATGTCACAAAGCCCGTAGTTTCTACTATGAAATTGCTACTGAAGTAGATAGCAACAAAACTGAGTTCCAAAGGGCTTGTAGTAGAGGGAAGGAAAAGATGGAGGAAGCTTGCTGGACTCAATTACTACTTCATTGACTCCACCTCCTAACTAAATTTCTAAATGGCTTTATGTTAGGCCTTGAGGATAATTTGAGGAGAATTGAAATCTCTAATATCAAATCCATGAACGTCAAAGTTCCAGCTTTAAAACTAAGAGCTCTTTGAAAGAGTAACTGTCTTTCTCAGTTTCCCCACACTTAGCCCAGTGTTGGAAAGTGTTAAAGCTTCCACAGTATTTGTGGAAATGAATGTTTTTGAACCTTTATCAGAGTAATTACTTTTGGTCATAAAACTTTTTTTTTAATCAGATATTAAGCATTTTACAATATGGTTTCCCCCATTATAAGAATACAATGTTTAAAAATAAATTAAGTGTCTTTAAACTTCATCCTTCTTCAAGTTTAAATGATGCATTTCTGGCAGAAAATTCAGAAATAATACAGGCTAAGAATGGAATGCCAAATACTTCAGAAGACTCAGTTCTGACCCCAAGTCAAGACAGAGGTCCTGACAAGTTACTACCCACAAACTTGGATTAAGCTATTGTTCTCCATCCTACATTGATGCTTTCTGGACACACTTTCTGGGGGTGAAAAAAAAGTTCTAAATGTGTGACCAAGCTAGTGATAGGCACAGGCCAACATTAACAAATTCAACCAGGGAGAGTGTGGAAAAGGTCTGGATTCTGCTTCTGGATTAGCCCCTGCCCCACACTGCTCTCCAACCCAGAGATAATCCATAGCTTTAAGCCTTATTTCTCAAGTCAAGTCAGGTGCAGAAGACATTTTGAGAGCTTCTGTCTGTGGGAATATGCCCTCAGCTACCCATGGGAACAGGTAACAAAATGAGATGAGATCAACATACTCTGTTTCATTTCTAGACTAGACAGTCAAAACAGAAATAGTCTAAAGTTGACAAATTTTTCTAAGCTGTACCATAATAATGATTTATATCTCTTATAATCTTAAGATTGACTCCAAATGTGTCAAAGAAGGACTGTACCATTTCAAGAAATTTAATTTTTAAAGTCAAAATAAATTAGAGTTGTTGTATCAGTTCCAGGCAGTTAGGAACCTCACCCTGATATATGTCTGTGCAACATATCCTCCATTATAATACTCTGTTCCATCGCTGAAAGAGAAAAGGCACTGGAATAATTTTGAGACAAATTTAGGCGTGTTGGGCAACAAAATATGCAGACAGCTGCTTGGTATGCAATTAAAATACCACTAGTGGGAACGACTGGCTCTGGCAAGGGTAACAGAAAATATACTTTTCCCTTCATAAAACCAATTCCAGTTGACAGCCTCACTCAGCAAAATGAGGTGGAGTTCTTAGCATAGCTCCTGGTAAAGGGTCCACCTGACCCCCATTCAGCACTTGATCAGCCACTGACAGACTACACAGAGGGGAGTCAGAAATACTTCTGGAAGGGAAGCAGGGAGAGCTACACACACTTCACGTGCTGAGTTCACAGACAAGGCACAGCTGAGTTCCTCAAAGCATTCCGTTGGCTCAGTTTTCTGGGAGCAAGTTGCAAGAATTGATCTTGGATCTGAAATCATGTGGGCCCTATCAGTGTTCTAGAGGGGACATTTGAGCTAAAAGTCACCAAGTGCATATAGCACCTCCAGAAAGGCTCATGGCAGTTTCTAGAAGCTATAGCTACCCTCTTCATAGATAGTATTCTGAAAATTCCAAAATGGCAATTAAGCATCCCATTTAATGAAGAAAAGGCCAGATTATTTTTATGGAGGTAACACTGGTTATTAACATTATATGTTTCATGGATACAATATTATAATTCAATATCTGTATTCACTAAAGCATGCTCTCCACCAAAAGTCTAGTTTCTATCAGTTACCACATATTTGACCCCTTTACCCATTTGCCCCTCCCTCACTCTTCTTCCCCTCTGGTAACCACCAATCTGTTGTCTGTATCTATAAGTTTGTTTTTGTTTTGTTTTGTTTATTCATCTATTTTTTTTTGTTTTATATTCCACATAGAATTGGAGTTATGTAATTTTTGTCTGTTTCTATCTGACTTATTTCATTTAGCATGATACCTCAAGATCCTTCTATGTTATCACAAATGACAATATTTCATCTTTTTATAGCTGAGTGGTATATACCCATTCATCCATTGGTGGACACTTAGGTTGTTTCTATATCTTGGCTATTGTAAATAATGCTGCAATAAATGTAGGTGTACATATATCTTTTTAAAGTTATGTTTTTGTATTTTTGGATAATACTCAGAAGAGGAATTTCTAGATCATAGTAGTCCTAGTCTTAATTTTTTGAGGAACCTTCATACTATTTCCCATAGTGGGGGCACCAATTTACAATCCCACTAACAGTGTATGAGGATTCCCTAGAAAAGCCTACTGTATTCCATGATTTCACTCTACCTGTGGGTGAGAGAAAGTCCTATCTCTCCTCCTTTTTTTATAGAAAATTTCAAAAATATACAAAAATAGACCAACCAATATAATGAACCTTTTACCTATCACTTTGTCAAAGCAATTACCACTTTATGGCCAATCATGTTTCTTTATAACTCACCCACTCCACTCCACCAACACTGGTTTACTTAAGGTAAACTTCAGACATCATGTATTCTCATCTGTACATATCTCAGTCTGTATTTTTAAAAGGTAAGGGTTCTTTTAAATACAGCTATTAACATATATAAAATTTTTTAATAATATCTTAATATCATCAAATATCTAATCAGTAACAAATTTCCCTGATTGTCTCAAATTTTTTTATTATTTGTTCATATTAAGGTCCATATATTGCAATTGACACACCTCTTATCTTCATCTCTCTCTCTCTCTCTCTCTCTCTCTCTCTCTCTCTCTCTCTCTCTCTTAAAATTTCCAGTTGAAGAAACCAAGGTTAGTTTTGTTTTGTTTTTTTTCTAAATCATTTCTCACACTCTGAATTTTGCTTATTATATTCCCATGGTGTCATTTAATATGTTCCTCTTCCCCTATTTCTTCCTGTAAAGTACTAGATAGGTCTAAAGGTTTGATTATATTCAGATTTATTTTTTTTTGGACAAAAATACTTTATGAACAGTTAAATATAGGCATTAGGAAGCACCTCATATCTGGTTGTCTCTCTCTCTTTTTTTTTTACTGATGTTAGCTGCCATCTCAGGTCATTGCCTAAATTAACTGTTTTATTCATTGTTAGAAAATAAAGCTATTCTCATTTTTTCTTCATTTAACTTGAATATTTCTTTTAAAAAATGGTTCTTCATTAACTATTTGATTGATCTGGGCTACACCATGCACAGAAAAGGTAAAATGCTTCATCAATTTTCAAAAGAATGAGTTAGTTCCCTAACATCCTCAAAAGGATTTTTCTGTTATTATTTTTATGTCCTATTATAAACTCATAAATTTAGAAGTATTTTGTATATTTCAATCTATTGTAGTCATTAGTCTTACTTATTGATGCTCAAATTTTCCCACTTTTAACGAATAAGAATTCCTTCAAGTTGGGTCCAGAGTTTTTTAGTCATAATTCCATAGTCTTTAATAAATTTACTGTTTTATGTTATAATAAGATGTTCAAGGCTCATTTGGATATTTTTTACCGCAGAGTTGAAGTCAGACAATTCTCTAAGGAACTCTGCTTCCTTTTCTTGGGAAATGGTACTTAGAACCCACAATGTAGGTTTAGGGGTGCCCAGTGCTACTGGATAGGTCACTTTTTTCTAGGACCACTCAACATACTAAGCTAGAAAATACTTTTCAAAGAAAATACCATAAATTTATACTGATACTTTTCATTCCAATTTATGATAATAGAATTTTACCTAACTTCTTTGATTTTATTTTTATAAATATATTTATGTTTGCATCTCTTTTCTTTTATGCTAAAAATCCTAGTTAACTGTAAACATTTATGTAACTATTTCTTTTCTTTGTCCTAAATATACATATGTAATAGTTTCAGAATAACAACAATACCACTATTATTATCAATAATATAGTGATTATCAATAGCTTATATTCTGTACAAATATTTTTTACCTTAGGGTGTGTACCACTATGGATGTTTTAAAGTCTTTGGAATAGACCTTTATGTAGTTAAGTCACCAACTTGATAATCAGTTGGATTCATTTGTTTCACTTTTTATTTGATATTTTGGCAATTTTTAAAATTTATTTTATTTTATAACTATACAAAATATGTACATGGCTACAAAGTAATACATATGTATACATATATATTATATATATACACACACATACACATACATACATGCATACATTTATATCCCCTTTTTATGATCACTTTTCTCCACCTTACTTTTTTCACTTTACAATATATTAACAATATATCCAGATGACCACTTTGTGAAAATATATAGACATACTTATTTACTTTATTGTTATGTCTACATAGGACTCCTCATTTTAATTTGCTTTTATAGTTACATAGTATTCCTCATTTTTTTACAACACAGTACTCCTTTGGGCAGCCATACCATTATTTATTCGACCACTCCTCTGTTGATGGCCACAAGGGTTGCTTCCAGCCTTTTGCTATTACAAATACTGCTTCAATAAATTGTCTTGTGCATAACTTGGAAGCATAACTGGGGATGGACTGTGTCTTTGGGATGGATTCCTAGAAGTGGAATTGTATGACCAAAGGATGAATGCATGTGTAACTTAGCTAGATATTGTCATAATCCTGTGATAGTTTGCATTTCTACTAGTAATGTCTGAGAATAATAATTTCTCCACAAAGTAACTGGGAGTGTTTAATGTAAAATTTTTGAATTTTTGCCAGTCTGATAGCTGAGAAGTTATATTTCAGTGCAATTTTAATTTACATTTCTCTTATTAGAAACAAGACTGAGCACCTTTTCACATTTTCTAAAGACTATTTGAATTTCTTTGGCTCTGAGTTGTCAATATCTCATTTATTTTTCTATAGGATTATTGCTTTTTTAAATTTTTTTGAAGCCCTTTAAATAATAGGATAGTAATCCTCTATCTGTGACAGAAATTACAAATATTTTGTCGGCATGTATTTTACTTTTATGTGTGAATGTTATTTGAAAGAAGGGCATAAAAATGATTTTTTTTCTTATTGATTTATGGATTGCTTATGGATTTTAAATTACGAAAAATTTTTTCCCGGTACATAGAGAAACTCATCTATGTCATTGTCTGGTAATTATATGGTTTCATTTTTTTATAGTAAATTTTTAATATACTTAAAATTTACCCTGGTGTATGGTATCTTTTCCCACATGATTATTCTGTCCTCCTAACACCACTCATTTAAAATATATCTTATATATAAGCTCCCCCAAAAGAGTATAAACTGAATCTAGTCATGAAGAAACATCACAGAAATCCAAACTTAAGAAACATTCTCTAAAATTATTGGCCTGTATTCTTCAAAATATAGCAATAACACAAAAGCAAAGAAAGACAACTGAAGAAATATGACAATGAAAAACATGTGATTCCAGGTGGCATTTTGTACTGGGAGGAAAAAAATCCTGCGAAGGACTTTATTGGGATAATTGACAAACTGGAATGTGGGTTTTATATGAAAGAGCTCTATCAATATTAAATGTCTTAAATGTAACACTTATTTTGTGGGTACATATGAGAATATTTTTGTCCTTATGAAGTATTATCAGGTAAGGAGGCATAATGGGTGCAACTCTTCTCAAATGGTTCAGAAAAAAATATATACATAAATGTGTGTGTGTATGTACTTTTATTTAATCAAGTCCACTTTTGTAATTTTTCAGGATGTTCTGTTGTTTTCCTCATCTATGTTTTGACACTTTCTGTTTGCTTATTTTGCTATTATGAATGTGGTATTTTCTTCCATTATATCTTTTAAAAGTTTCAATATCCCTTTTGAGTTTCCCAAATGAAAAGCTTTACAATCTTTTTGTAAATATTCTAACACAGACATTTTTAACTTCTTTTTCATATCTTATTATTGCCAATTGTGTTGTGAAATTTACAAAACAAAATATATTGTAATTCACTTTGATTAAAAATTGCAAACATATATTGTGGTTAGTACATGGAGAGTGAGTTAGGAACCCCTAAAGTTAAACTGTTTTAAAGCAAAACATCACAAATGACATCTTATATCTTTAGAAGGCTCGTATCTTCCACATCAAAAACGGAAAGAGGGGAGTTAGAAAAAACAATTCTGTCTTGATGAAAATGTAAACAAAATTCTCAGTCTTATCAGTGGCATCAGTGTATCTGAAGAAAGGGTGTTATGAACTAACTCTTTAATTAAAAAAAAAATTGTCAAGGTTTATTCAGTACTGTCAAGGAATGAAAAATACTGATGTATAAAAAGGAATAACTCAGAGAACTAAAGAGAAATCCTCCACTAAGGGTCGTCACCCATCACCTTAAAAGAAAAAAAAATCCTATGTGATCCTAACTCTTATGACCCTTGTTTTTCACCCACCAAGTAGCCTTCAAGGAGTGAAAGTACTTGCCAACTTTTAAGCATCCAGCCTCCACCAGGGACATTTTCACTATAAAAAAAACAATCAGCCTTGTGGTTTACATGTTGGTGTCTAGTGTGTATTCAATGGGGAATACAGTCACCAGGCCTGGATGGCTGAGCACAGAACAGGCACTGCCAGCCCACAAGGTTCATGGGGAAGCCTCTTCAAGTATTAATTTACACCTGTCAAACTGAACATGAGCCATTCTGAACATCTGAGGGAGATTAAAAATCATAAAATCAAATTAATGTGGTTTCATGTCTGCAAAGATGTTGGAAAACCCTAGATTGTTTAGCTCTGAAATGAGAAACTAGTTGGCTTTTCTGGACTTGTAAATGGATTCCTGAGAGAGAAGCTAAGTGGACCAACTAACCTCTGTGATTGCTTAGACATGCAAGATTCTCCATCTGATTAATTTGAAGAAGCCCCTACAACAAACAGGGCTGGTTAGAGTGTACAAAGCAGAAAGCCAAGTGATTCAAGTATTGTGCTGCCAAGAGGGAGCCCTGATTGTAAGAGCAGATTTTCTAAAGTCATTCCAATAAATGACCTTTGGGCTACATAACACTTTAAACCTCAGCAATTAGGTTGCGGCTATTCTCCTCTAGTAGAGATTTAGTAGGATCAACAGGTGTTCCACTTCAAAGTCACACCAATTTAAAATTATTCTCCAGAGCAGCCCTACCAAGTCCCCTAATTTTTTTTCTTATTCAAGGGAGGAAACCTGAAAGGATTAGGGAGTTTGACTGCTTGCCTAGAGTTTAACATTTTACATAGCCAAATAAATAGGTTTGTTACTCTAGAAACTCTCTGAGACTAAAATTAATTTGAGAACAAAGTTGAAATCTGCTTCCAACTTACTCTTTCCTGTTAAATTTCCATTGACAATTTTGTCTCCACTTTTTATATGTCCAATATATTTCCTACTCTATTTCTTCTCAAGATTCTTAAGGTCAAAAACTTTAAAAGCTAGATTACAATAAATGATGCTGAAATTACATTAAACCTATAAAACCAAAGTCTGGCTAAACCTATGGCTTTGCTAAAATAAATAAGTGGTTTTATTAGCAAATTGCACAGCACATTTGGAGAGTCGGGCTTTCTATCCTATTTATTAACACTGGCTTTCATCTCTACCCCAAACGCCTTTCACTCTGCCAATTAGAAAGGAGCACAAAGTATATTTCTGAGGCTTTATTAGGGTTCAGCAGGCATGCTCAGAGTCGCACACAGACTTGATCTCAGGAGCCCGTGCATCCTCAGACTTGGAGATGTGTCTGTTTTCTTCTCGTGCCATCCTTTCTTTCCTCTTCACTAAGAGAAATAAAGAGATAGCTAGGAGCTAGCTTTAAGAGAATAAACTTGTTATTTGGCCTGTGGGTTCACTTTGCCAAAATAAGGGAATAGTCAGGAAGACCCAAGTTCTATCCACTACCCTGGCAATATAGGTATTTGCCACCCGATGGTCAGATGTCACTTGACTCTAACAATATTCTAAGATGTTGAATGAGGAAACCAACAACAGACCCAAAACCTTCTAGTTTTTTTAATTCTCTTGGGGGGACAGCTTTATGCCCCCAACCCAACCCACTTCTTTGAATCATTGAGCTGTGAAAGCCTTTTGGCCTGCTACATCTGATAGTCAACCATCAGTTTTTACTGACAGGTTATGACATGTAAGAAGAATTTCTGACCAATGTGTTAGAACCTTTGTGTTCAGTTCCTGATAATTTAAGAAGGATGTTGTACACGTAACCAAAGGTTCCCAAAAGTCTTACAATATATACATCTCCCTACCCAACTCTTAAATTGGATTTGCATCCTGGGTATATATGAGTGAATTATATGAGTCACAAAATACACAGACATTCATGTGCTCTTAAGCCTGAGAAATTGTTGGTCCTTGCACTAAACTTTAAGAAGAGCTCAAATCCTTACATGGCAATCAAAAGAGAAAAGAGCTTTCCAAACAGAGAAAAACACAAGTTCAGAGAATGGATTCTTGAAATAGTACAAGCATATGATGAGGCATAGAAAAAGTCAAGACCAGAGTAGGGACAGAGTCCAGATATGAAAGGCCTTAAAGACACCTAAAGAGTTTGGAGTTTATCTTTAGCCTAGGAGAATTATTGAAGAATTTAAAGTGAGAGAGACATGATCAGATTAGTATCTTGGAAAGCTCACTCGAACAGCAGTGTGGAGGATGAACTGGAGACTTCCAAGACTGAAGGGAGAGATCCCAGCTAGAAGGCTGTTGCAATGATCCTGGTAAGAAAAGAGGAAAGCTTGAAATAAGTCGGCAACAGGAGAGGTAGGAAGAGCACAAAAGGGAGACTGTGAGAATGCAAGCGACTCGTTCAACTGTTGGGAACTAGGGAGAAAAAGAAAGGACAGAGTCAAAGATAACTTAATATTCTAGGTAAAATGACAGAGTGTAGTAGAGCAGTGTCACTTACCTAGAGACAGAATACGATAGGAAGAACAGCTTTGGCTTGTGGGGAAAAGAATGAGCTTAATTTTGAATGGACTGAATTTGAAGCAATTGTATAAAATACGAGTGAGAATATCCAGAAAACAGTTGGATAAATGATTTTGAAGACCAGGAATGAAGTCTGGACTGGAACTGTGCATGTGAGCACCATATGCATATAAGTGGCAGAAAAGTAGGTAAGATCTCTGAGGGAGTGTGTAGAGTATAAGATCTCTGTCAAGAGACAGTAAGGCAAGAGATAGAACTGGGTGTTTCCCTACCGTTTTAGGGGCAAGTGGAGGAAGAAGGATCAACACAAGAGACTGAGAAGAACAAAATATTCACCAGCTAGAGGAAGACTAAGAGGCTTTGCTCTCATGAAAAGAATCTCTGAGGCTGGAGAGCACTTCAAGAATAAAGACACAATTGACAGGGTCAAATTTCACCAATGACATAAACAAAAAAAAAGAGAGAGAGAGATAAATAAGAAGCTTTCTTTTGGATTCAACAGTTCAAGCATGTCTTGAAAGAGGTCCAAGAGGATCCATTTAAGAACACAGGTGGAGAAATCATCGTGGAAGAAAGAAGAGATGCCCTTAAGATTCGCGATGAGGTCGGGGGTCGGGGAGAACTCAGAGAGAAGAAGTTTGTAGAGGGAGGGTAGGAAGTTGAGGAAGTTCATTCTAATAAACTCAGTTTGTCTGAAGGAGGCAGCTAAGGATATGTGCTGAGAGAAAGCAGGACAACAGTGAGGGAGGGCACTGGGGACAGTCCATGATGTTTGAGGAAGATACTGCAGGAAATTCTTTCTTGCCCAACACCACATCCTTGGCACCTACCGTCCTATCCCTAACACACACAGCACAGTGCCTGGTTCATAATAGGTGTTCAATATTCAATTTTTAGATAAACTCATTCTCACTTTTTGCCTACCTACTTGGCATAGGCATTATGCAGGACTCAGGAGAGGGAAAGACACCATAATATTTTTAAAAGTATAGATGCTCCCCAAAATTTTATCAATGTAATGCCTGCTCACCTTTCAGGTCTCATTTTAAAATGCACTTCCTCAGGGAGACCTGTCTGTGCTCCCAGAGTCGGTTACTAAATAAACATTCTCAGCACACCTTAGGGATGATGGCTAGATGATTAGTAATGTAATTATCAAATATATAATATAAAATATTAATTATGTCATTGTATGTAATTTTTAATATTTATCTGCTTTCCCTACCAAAGTTTAAACTTCATGATGTTAAGAAGTTCACCTCTTTTGTTCATTGCTGGATAATCAGCATCAGTAGACTGACTGGTATTTATTCATTCTTTAATTCACTTATACAATAATTATTTAGCCCTTACTATATAAGAGACATGGTACACATCCCAGATATCATGAAATATTTGTTGAACAAATAAATGAATAAATATTATTAATAGAGTGCTATAAGAAGGCTTGTTTCTAAAGGACAAAGTCTAGTGAGCAAATAACCTATAATCATAGTTTGCTATGGTATAAACTTGCTAAAGGGATTCCAACTATGAGGCACTTGTAGGGTAAATTTAAATGGGCAACACTAACTTTGACAGAATTAATGATTTGGGGAAAAAGTAATGAATATGGATCAGAATTGATGATGGAGGGGTGGGTGGCCTGCAAAAGGAAATGTTATTACTAGAAACACTCTTCCCAGCATTCACAGGTGGGATCCAGCTACATACTACACCACTTTCAGTAAGAAAAAGGAATAGAATTTCTTACCTTAATTGAACCATGAATACTACTTCTGTTCTACTTCAAACCATAAACCTATATGTGACTCCAACGATTCTAAGATAAAAGACTAGAATTTATGGTATAATCTGAGAAAAGAAATATCATTATGCTGTTAAATCTCTCAGATTTAATTAAGGTTTAGAAATAAAAAGTAGCTCTATGTTACTGCCGTGGAAAAATGATGATACTATCCCCCCATGAGGAGCAAAATGATAAACATTACAGTCCAGCAAGCTCAGAGCTGTCTACTCTGAACTTGAGAACATTTTCTTGGCACTTTTAGACTGTTTGAACTAAATGGAGCGTAAAAAGGCCTTACCCATTTTTTTTAAAATTCCATTCACCCTCTTAAGAAGACCAATGAGTTTTTGAATAACTAAACAGTAAGTCTGGAATCATACTTGATCCTAGTAATTTTTACACTGTTGAACTGGGTGGCCTTTAATAGCAAATACAAAAAACCTTTCCAGCAGTACCACTTTGCAAATAAATTACTCTTGCAAACAGCTTTCAAAAACCAAAAGGTATCCAATAGCAAATCATTGGTTTACAATGGTTCTTAGTCCTGGCCATATTCACCCAACTGAGGTGTCCCTAAGTTTCCATCATAGCCCATTTGTCCGGTATAAAGAAAAAGCAAAACACCGTCATCATTTTCAGGTCCTGACCCCAACGCCTTACAAAATCACAATAAACAAACCAAAAGCTAATTTTAAAAAAAAGCTAAATAAAAGAAAATTATTAAGCAAGTATTTACCAAAATGGCTGTGCCAGTTGTTAAAAGGTTGCAATATTTCTAGACTACCTGAGTGCCCCTTTCTCTCCCAACCATCCACAGTCTAGCAAATAAAAAGTTAAAGCCTGGCACCTACAGAGGCATCCATTCTGACTGGGCTGTGCATGATGACACAGAGATGAAGGTGAAGGTGGACGTGGAGGTGGAGGTAGAGATAGAGATATACACAGATATAATGTCATTCTTGGAAACAGGCAAACTTCATTCTTTCTCTTTCCAGCACCTATTTTCTGCTTCCTTTGAGAATCATAGTCATTTTCTCTAGATCCTAGGGAAATGGGTTAATTTCACATTAAAGAAAGTAAGAAAGAGGTGTTTAAATAACCCTATATTTCCACAGAGATATAGTACGGCAAAGCTGGCACTAAAGAAGAATATTGTAATAACTCAACCTGTACTTCATTTCATTATGAAATTGAAGGTTTTTATTCCCAAAGGAAACTTTCTAATGGACTTCATTGTAGGGTTGTAAGCTAGTGATACTAAAGAAATTTAGGCTTGTGCAGAAACACTGAGACAATACTGGAAAAAAGTTTTTTTAAAAAGTGAAAAGGTTAGTCTACAGCCATGCTACCCTGAACAAGCTCCATGCTGTCAGATCTCGGAAGCTAAGCAGGGTTGGGTCTGGTTTGTACTTGAATGGGAGACCACCTAGGAAGAACAGGTGCTGAAGGTATAAAAATTATTTAAATAAATAAATAAAGGATTATAAACTGACAAGATCCTTGCACCTCAATCTGTGAGGTCAACCAAGAGTTGCCTCAACTAAAAAAAAAAAAAAAATTTTAAGGTGTAAAGGTTATACCTGACACCAAAGTCCAAACAAGTCAAAGTTTTTCTATTGTCAGGAGCATTCTTTCCAAGTTTACATCCAGAAAGTCACAGGCCCACAGGAGGGAATCTCATCAGATTCTCATTGACAGCATAGAGATTCTCATTGTACATTTGCCTGTTAGTGTAACTGCAAACAAACTTCATTTCTTTAATATAGCTTTTTTTTCTCTAATTCAAGATCATTTTGCCCAGAGAACAGCATTGTGACTCCCTTGCTTTTATCTGCCCTTATCTTCTGTATGTCTGCTCTTTTAATTAGTAAGCCTCAGTACTTAAGAATAACCAGGCCTCAGGTCTATAACAATGAGGACAATAATTTTTGGTTGGACTTTAGACTAAAGATAACATCTTGGCTTTAGATGGGTTTCAGCCCCAGGCCCATCGAGGTACAACACCACCCCCACTGGCCATGGAACCAGACAGGGTGGTGCTGTGGCTAAACTGGACAGGATGATCAATGACTTCATCCCCCTCCATTCATCTAATCAGTAGCACCCATGGCTCCAGCTCCCTTCATTTCCATGACTAGTGATTTTTCTCTATATAATCAATATTCCTGAGACACCCAAGGAGCCAGGCCTTTGAGCGATAGTTTGACTGGGTCTCAGGACTTGCCAACTCTCTAATAAACCTTACTTTCTTTGCTGCAAAACCTGCACATATCTCTTCTTTGGCTTAGCTGTGTGCAGGCAGACGAACCCCTTTTTGTACAGTTAACATTAGTTCTCCTGTGAGGTCCCTAATGGCTCATTTCCCCAGCCAGCCCCTTCCCAACTCCAGAGTGTCTCCTTTACCACCCAGACTCTGTCCTGCCACCCTTTAAAAATGTCTCTCATACTCTGCTAAAAGTTCCCAGTAATTCATTTTTCCATTTCTTTTCTCTGGGTGTTTACAGTTTCTAAATGAGCCAGGGTACTTATCATCACTTCCCCAGGAAAAAATCAACCCATGAAAATTCTGGGAATTTGAGGCTGGCTCTTAACAAATAAATGAATGAGTTCCCTTGAAGCAAAGGACATCCCACTGCTCATGAACCCCTGCCAAGTTTCACATTACCCACCAACTCATCAGCTGCCTGCAGTAGCAGCTGGGTGGTCCTTTGGGAGCCTAAACTGACAGAGGGTTGGGTGTGGAGCCAGGGGTATTCCTTCATTTAGTGTCTAATAAATGACCTCATTTACATGGTGCTACAGTCTGAATGTTTGTGTCCTTCCAAAATTCACATGTTGGAATCCTAACCCAATATGATGGTGTTAGGAGGTGGGTTATGCTATGTTAAATCATGAGGTTGGAACCCTCATGAATAGGAATTAGGGCTCTTATAAAAGTGATCCCGCAGAGCTCCCTGGCCCTTTTGCTGTGTGAGAATACAAGAAGTCTGCAACCCGGAAGAGGGCCCTCATCCAATCATGCTGGCACCTTGATCCCAGACTTCTAGCCCCTAGAAATGCAAGAAATACATTTCTGTTGTTTATAAGCCACCTGGTCTATGCCATTTTGTTATAGCAGCCTGAAGAGAAATAGAAATCCTGTGAGAAGAGAGTCATCTTGTGTTATAATTTGGAAGAGGCATGGAGATGATGAGGACATAGCATCTGCCCAGCCCACCCTAAAGGTTCCATCGGAGCCCTGAAGAAGAAAGGACAGTCTCCTTTTCCATGAGGCAGCTCTGGGACTGCAGTGAAGAGTGGGGAGCCCGGTGATCCTTCGAAATGGATAGCACCAGCCACAGGGCATGATCCCTTCCTTAATTACCCTGTGAAAAGAGACTCCAGAGAATAAAAACTGTGAGGACCCTGAGAACCAGGAGCACAGAGATAAACTCTTCTAGGGTTCCCACATATAACAGATCAGAGGAGCTGTGGTCCCTATGAGCACGTACAAGCAGGAACTAGAAGCCATAGATTCTGGCTGTTCCTTGACCTTCATACAGTGGAGCTAATGAAGCCAGGGGATATCACTTGGGGTTTTATTCACTGGTTCACACCAAAGTTAAGATGCACTGTCATTATTTCTAGCAATCTCCTAGGAAGCAGAGAGGTGAAAAGGCCTAACACACAGTTATTTTCTAAGAAAGGGCCGTAAGTGAAGTTCCCTTTCTAAGCAAGTCATTGGTCCAAATATACAAGAAATGTCTCTTGGGATGACAGGAGGGAAATCGCAGAACCGTTCATAAGAGTGACGATGTTCCCTCCCATGGCCCTGTGCCTTTCTGGATGTGAACATGGAAAGAATGTTTCAGGCTATGGAAATACTTCGATTTCTTCAGACTTTGGTGTAGAGATAACTTTTCCCCTTTATTTAGACCAATGCCTCTCAATTTGTCATTGTTGCCCCCTCAAGAAGTCTTTTTAAATCTTTTTTTTTAGTCACCCTCAGCAATAAAATGTTAATGCCACTGTAGAACTAGAGTGACCCTCCATTTTGAACTTAAGTGGAATAACAAGAAAAACCACCAACTGACTAAGAGTCACCCCACCCAACAATTGGCCAATCAGAGATCTATAAGTCCCACCTGACAGTTTGAAGCTTAACCAATCCCCTTAAAGTTTAAAATAAACTCACCAAACCTGTAACACCACTGCTGTACTCACCTGCTTACGGTTTTACTCTTTAAAAACCCTTTGAAACTGTAAGATGGGGCCGACACTTCCACACTGCTGCATCAGTATATTGGGCTTGAGCCTGCAAATAAACTCCCTCTTGTTCTTACATCGGTGTCGGCTCCTTGGTGTGCGTGGAGACTCAAAGTCGGGTATAACACCACAGATATACTGTATATCTGTTTATGCACTGTATATATATATATATATCTGTGAATCACATTTTTTTAGGGTTAGATTTTTTTTGCCCCAAAGAAAAATATTTGCCCTCTTGAGAGTGAAATATCTCTCTCACTAGAAGTGTTCTCACTAAAAGTGAAAGATTTAGACTCCTTTTGTGTTCATAGCATGTGCATCTTGAGACCTAACCCCGCAAGTCTTTGGCCTGTCTGAGGCCCACCTCATCTTCCACTGGAGCCAGCAGCACATGTACCCTCAAGGGTCTAAAACATTTCTTCACGCCCACAACTGAGATGGTAGTCACATGTATTCCTTCAACACTATGGCTTATGATTATTATATCCTCAGGCTGTCTGGCTGCTGCTTTGTATATATCCAACGATATTGGCTTTTGTTTCACTGCTAAATTCTATGTGCCTGCTCAAATGTAATTCATTACTACTTATTAAGGAAGTTAGATATATCCTGAGCTTCTCCAGGACACTGTAGTCTAATCATCTTTACCTCTAAGAACTGGAAAATCAAATTTCCCTTTTTATAGCAGACGTGTTTTTAAACAAAATAGTCTCTTCATATAAAGCTCTTAAAATTTCTCAAGTTCCAAACTCTTTATTTTTCACCATCTATATCAAATCACTGGTGAAGGTGGCAGAAATGCAAGTTCACGTAAGTTTTTTCACCTACCTGCCCGCCACTTAAAGAAAATAAAGTCAACATCTACCTTTTTTCCTAAGGAGGCTAAAAAATCTTCAAAACATGAATTTTTAAATGGAGGCAGTGTTTCCCAATTATATTAAGCAGAGGGAATTGTTAAGCAGGCACATACCACTCTGGGGGAAAGTCTACACATTCAACTCTAGTCATCATAAAATAGAAGTATCCTAAACAGAGCCTTTATGCTACACCATGGCACCTTCAGCCTTCATTTAGTGGTCTCGCTTTCTCAGTAAGTCTACTCCAGGCTGCTGATAGCAACCAATTAATCAACCGGGTATTAGACTTTGTGATGCAGAGCAATGAAGTGCTAACGAGGACCACGTGTGGTTGTGAATGGCCTCCATGTGACCAACTGAGCTTGCCAAAAGGAGAGAAAACACTCAAGATGGAGCTATTAGGAATCTAAGAGGGCAAGCCTGAGCAGTAATACTGTGTGTGAGAGCGTGCCAAGGGTCTCGGAAAGAGTCCAAATGGAACTTTGATGTTCTGTGTCAATTTAATTCCAATTTTTCAAAATCTTTTGAGGGTTCCTAATCACCCATAATGACAATTGTGGATCCATTACCATTCAACACATAACAATCTAAATTAATCTAATTCGTTAAGAAGAATGAGGGCAATGGGAAAATGAATGTATCCAAATTATGCCACACATTAGCCTTCCCACCTCAACTAGTCATGCAGAATTGGTAATTTGTTAACATATCCGAAATAGACTTTGAAAGACTTGAGTACAAGGCCAACTTCAACTTTTAATCAACCTTAAGATTCCCACATTTTCACATTCTGCATTTTCGTCAATAATTTATCAACCTGACACCAAGTGTATGTTGATATTAATGGCACATGTAGACTTTCTAAATCAGTGCTTTTTAGCCAGGGGTGTGCCTCCGAGTAGCCTGGAGAGATCAGGAACCTGGACACACTGACTCCCACTGCTGGGGAGGCTGATTGAGCATGGTCTGGAATTGGGCTCTGGAATCCTTATTTTTAAACAGCTAAATCAGAGTTTGGTCTCACACAGGTTTAAGAATAAATGAACTAGTCCTTTCAAACGTAATTCAATTAAGATTTTTTTGTTCATACATGATCTTAAAGATGTTGTATTTATTTTTATTTATGAACAATTGTAAATCTGTCTGTTGTCAGAGTGAGGAAAATGTGCTCAGAAGACAAAGTAGACCTCTTCTGGAGTGGACATTTGTGGTTGTCTACCATTCTGGTTTATATTGCTGCATAACAAACCACCCCAAAACTAGGAATGTAAAGAAACCATTCATTTAGTTAAGAAAATCAAACAGGGCAAAGCAGTGATGCTTATCTTTCGAACTTCATTGGGAACCTCAAATGCTAAATAAAGTTGACTTGACAGCTAGGGACAGGAATCACCTGGAGGCTCCTCTCACATGCCTGGCACCTGGGACCTGGGCTGAGATGACGCAAATGTAAAGCTCAGAGGGACTGTTAGCCAGAGTTCCTCATGTGGCCTCTCTCTGCAGCATGGGCTTTTCCTCACAGTATGTTGCCCTCGGGATAGTTGAGTTTCTTACTCCAGTGTGAATGTTCCTGATGACAATGTGGAAATCATACTACCTTTATGACCACCTTAGCATCCCTTCTATTTAATTTCCACAATAAAACAAACAAGCAAGCAAAAATACCTGATGTAAGAATTTCAAGCACTATCTATAGTCTCATAGAGAAGGATTTGGGGCTGTAGAGCACAGCTTACAGTGTTCCCTTGTCTGTGCACCCTAATTTGGCTTGATGTAGGCCCTAGGCAGAGACTTCCTTTTGTGTCATTACTAACACAAGCAAAAAGGAACATATGCACACACACAGAAATTCTACAACATCTATCAAATTATGGAGGGCGTGTGGTCAGCTATTGCATTGAGATGAGAAGGAGAAAAGAAAAAGGCCCTTTTTACACCTATGATCAATGTTCACCTTCCTTCACTGTGATTTCTTAGATCGGTGAATGTATCATGACTGTACATCTCCACGGTACTTCAGAGTTTTCAGAAAGGCTTCTTATTCATTTCTCATTTGAATTTCTGTAGGTAAGAATTTCTGTAGCAGGTACAGACGAAAGGCAGGTTTTAATAGCTCCATTTTTTCCCCTCTTACTAGAGAGTCAAAAGTGTAGAATCGTTTGCTTGTAGTCATACCACTAGAATGTGGCAAATCTAAAGCTCAGAGCCATGGTGTGCACCCCACACTTCATTCAATGAGGGTTTATCTAATTGTCTTTACTAATTATGCCACAGAAAGTCTCACCATATACACCTCAGCCGTACTACTGAAAGTGTCTGGGCTATCAATTCAAAAACATTGTTCATGTACATATTACAACACACATTTATTGAGCGTTTACTATATTATATGACTGTATTTTTCATGTACATGTTATAAATCTTGTTCATTATGTGCCAATTTATTCATATAAGGTGGATAAATAGGGGATACAATCCCTAAGACATATACAATTCTATATGATAGGTCAGTACAGTTTTTCACAAGGTAACTTTGATTTACACGATGTAAAACGCCGAATAAATTCAAAGACACTGAATGCAGTGACTGTGGAGGAAATGCAAACACATCCCCTCATCTTCTCTCTCCTTCTCCACTTGACCAACACACTTTGGCCCTATGAGTATATATAGTTCCTCGCAAATTCACATAACTGTCTTGCTAAAAGCAGCTACTGCAACAACCTCAACATAAATAAGCACACTGACTAGAAGAACTCAGAAGCAAATGAAAAAGGGAAGCCTTAAATCTTGAGGAGAAGATTAAGACAATAAAACAGGTAGAAAGAGACAAGGTGATGTCACAAGAGTGAGAGGCCTAGGGAAACCAACATGTGTACCACTGGTGACAGTGCAGCCAAAGTCAAACAAAGCTATCTAGCAGGAGGAACAGAGAGGGCCACAGAGTCTCTGGAGCGAGACTGAGGAGACTGCAAGTAATAGTGCTGATAATGCTGTAGACACAGGTGATAAACCGAGTGCTGCCTACCAGAGCAGGGCTGAACACGCCAAAGCCTTCACAGGCTAGAGCTGGGCAGACAGGCACTGTGTAGATTTATGGCGAGTCCTCTGATGCCAACAGAACAGCCAGGACTTTGTGGCCTCTCATCTCACTTGGAACCACACAAATAGCTTTTTTAAGAAAAGGCTGAAATGGTACACAACAAACGATGAATTTCTATTTAATGTTAATGCAGAAGGAAGACAAGACAAACAACCCACAGCACCTTTGGTGCCATAACATTTGTTCCTATGATCTACTTCTTTCCCTCTCTCCTTCGTAACTCACATTTCACTCTATGACTCCACCAAGCAAACCTCATGCTTTCTGCAATGTAAAATACTCTATGCACCATAGTATTTTTTAAATTTTATTAAGAATTTAGGATGTTTAATTTCATTTTAAGTTTTGTTCTATCCAATTCTATTTGTCTTATAAGCCCCATCATTTTTATTGCATGAAATTCTATAATGCCTCAATTTTTAGAAAGATATATATTGCATTGTAGGAGAAACAACTGTATTATCTTACTTAGTCTTCCTATTATCCCTACGTTAGAAGAGGAAACAGTGAACACTAGGTATAGTTTTCATTTGACGTTAAAATCCCACATCTTGGGTATCTTCTCCCAACTGTGTCCCCTTATTCCTTCTAATAAAATGTTTGCTAAGTTCCTCCACCATTCAAAAACTTTCCCCTAGAATGTCATGCTGAGTAGCTCCCAGCCCCACTGAAAGGAGGGAATTTATTCAGCATCCAAATGCATACTGATTTCTAGTATTTAGGTCAAAAGTTCGCCCAAAAAAAGTTCTCAAAAGAAGTTCTTAAAGCCAAAAAAAAAATAGAAGGACTTCCAAGAACTAGATCCTTGCAGGGAAGGGAAGGGGAGAGAATCCAACTGGCAATCTAAAATAAGGTAGGCAGCTTTCCCAAAGTGACTGATAACAATTGCATTATTTTTCCCTAGGTCAGCAGCAGAATAGGAAGTAGAAAGACCAACTTAAGACCTTCTCTACTCCTTTCAAATACTGCATTTCTGTTCCCTGGAACATTCATGTTTTTTGCATCAGATTGTTCTCCTTGCTATATTTCACACCCTCTCTGGCTTCACATCAGAAGCATAAGGTCAGTATTTGTTTATAATAGAATAGCGGTGTGATGGTGAATAATACAGATATATATTTAACTTGAAACGAATGCAGTTCACCTTTCTTCTCTAAGCAAATTCAAATCTTAAGAAAGACTGCAGTGTATAAGCCTTCATAAAAAGGCCTTCCTTGGGTATTCAAACATATTTTATCAAACCACAATGTCCTCTTATTTCAAGTGAGAAGCACCTACAAAGGAAAAGACCATTTCTGTAAGACTCTTGTTAAATTTTTTGGTTTGTTTTGGATGGTTGTTATTTCTTTGGAGACAAATTTTAAATATTAACAGAAAAAAAAATTATGTTTATGAAATTGGGGTGAGGGGTTTAAATTAATGACTTCAGATAAGTTTATTTGTAATATCCTGGAATAGTATATTTTCTCAAGCCCTTTGCTTTAGGTTAAGAAGAATTAGGAATAAATGTTTCTACATTAAAGTAGAATGCTAAGCCAAGATGAGGAGAATCAATTCTTTTGAGCTACTGAAATAGAGACAGGACAGTATACAAAAGATTATTTTTTTATTTGAAAATAGGCAGTAACTAAAAATACACAACATAAAACTTTTTATTAGAGCCCTATTTTATTTCTTTTGTGGCCACATGTGTCTGTCTAATCTTGGCCACAGAATCAGAACGTTGAAAAGACTTTGAATGTTCATCGAATCCACACCCAACCTATGGGAAGACCTCCCACTAAACCCCCAGACACATGAGGACTTATCCTGTTTTTAAAGACCTCCACGAAGTCTTTACAAAAAGTGTTCAAACATCAGCTCTCCTGCCAGCAGTCTACTTGGCTTGTTTAATTTGCATTGTCCCCACCCCCATTAATCAATCCCACCCAGCAAATAGGAACAGCCCCATTGTCTCTACTCTCAAAATTCCAACATCTGCTGCATTTATGTGTGCAGTATTGCCCAGCTCCAGCCGCCAAGACAGCAGAGTCCTACTCTAATCTCTGTCAGGACTAAGATATAGGTGTGGATCTCAGGCAGCTGGAACTTCACCCCCACCCCTTAGCCCGTTGTCTCCCACATGACCCCTGGTAGCTCATTTGCTTCTGAGAGGCCAGCATGAGGGGAGGCAAATTTCTAAACATTCATGAGCTTCGGAGTATTTTATTCCTCACAAGAAAAAAAGATTCATGGAGTATATATTAAGAGAGGCTGCATGTGACATCTGATGATGAAATTCTTGTTGTTTGTTGTTGTTGTTGTTGTTGTTGTTGTTGTTGTTAATGGTAGATTGATAATTATTTACCTTCCCCAAATCAAACTCCCAATCATGCCTTGAGGTTTGTAGAGTCAAATTTTAATGAAACACCCACTCTGCTGGCTTGAAACAGCAGGAGAGTAAATTTTTTTTTCTCGTTATTATGAAAGAATTGGAGACGCTAGAAATAGCTCCAGGACTAAAGAAATAGGTAGAACCATAATGTTTCTTAGGAAATGTTTGTGGCCAGAAACTTGAATAAAGAATGAAGCACACTCAAAAAGCTGGAAGATAGTATCTGCTTTCCTTGCCATTTTTATCACTCCACTCCAGAGTGGCTCCTGAAAAATGTCTTTTCTCCTTTTCCCCTGGCAGTGGTCTAAGTATTCTCCCATGTTAGTCATCAAATAGCCTGAGAGAAAAATGTGGGGATTGTCAGTAGCATCCATCAAAGCAGCTTGGATCATATAAGAAGAAAGGGATGATCACTGTGTTCCTCCAGGCTTTAGCAGGCCACCCTGAAGATAGATGAAGGGCCATCACCCCACTGTGAGAAGCTAAGTCCTGTTTGATCACCTGCCTCAATTGCAGAGGGGACTTGAGCTATGTAAAGAGACAGGATCTGGGGTTACCGGTGTTACTGACCATCCACTCCAGTCTACAATGTCATAACCGTAAGAGAAACCCAAGACGCAGCTGGAAATTATGAGATCTTCAGGATCAAACTCTCCCCAGGCATACGGATTTTCAAAAGCCCAGGTCCCTCAAAACAGAACTGCATCCCGGAGGGTGGAATAATCCAGCTATACCCCTGCAGATAAGGCCACTTGCTTCTCTTTAACTTCCTGCCTGTTGTATGTTCTCCCTGAAGGCCTCACGAGCTAAAATCAGATTTTGATATTTATGAACTATGAAATAACTATGAAATGCCCCCCCTTCATTTATCATAATCATCTTTCAACCTCCCTTACTTGTTTCCACATTCACTGAGAAATCACATCCAAGTTCCTACAACCCCTAATAGCTCAGATGACCTTAAACTGACATGTGAATTTGGATCATGTTAAATCAATGTTCCCAACGCTCAGGTCATCCTTTCTTTCACAAGGTGATTTTCCCAAACTGAATGAGGACATTTTTACATGGCAAACAGATTGCTTACACAAACTAGCTTCATGTGACTTTTAAAGAAAGTATATATAAATTACACAATCATAAACCTTTCCCTTTTCAGGTTTGTAACTAAAATGTCATAAATATCAGACTTGATCATCTTTGGTTCATAATCCAGATGTCACTGTCTTCCTGTTAGAACCAAAATATTTTTCAGAAGGGTCACAGCGTCCCCTGCTGACGTGCTTTGCCAGTCCAGTTTTTAGAAGGTGGAAGTCTGGGTATGAAGCCCTTTGATGCTGAAATCCCTCCTAGTTAAGATGGGAAATGAGGTTTTGAATGCGATGTTCATTTCCTCAGCAATGCACACTGCAGCAAAGAGAGGCTCACATTTCTTCCATTATTATTCCTAGCATTTAATATAGCCAGCCACATTAGAACTGATGACATTTCGATGGCATTGTTCCTCATTACTAATGGTGTGAGACAAACACCATTTGAGGGGGTTCAGCTCTTTCCACTGTACGTAATATTCCTGCTCCCAGACAATAGGCGGGCACCACTGGTGATCTTTGAGGTGGTCCCTCAGGAGCAACAGTGGGACAAGGAACAGCCCACTTGAGATGGCAGACCCTGATTTCGTGCCCCTCAACTTGCTAATTCAGAGACCAAGAGACAGAGTCTGCACTAAGGAAGTTCCTAATCATCAGACATGATAATCAATCCTAATTTGAAAGCAGCTGCCAAGCTCAGCAACCCCTAACCACTTAATACCAAAGGAATCCTTATGGATTCGGAAAACCAAGAATCCCTTTGAGTTTCTGTAGGATATAGCATGGTATCAATACAGTCGTTCATTATCAAAATAAAAAATTGTATTTACAAATTATTTACATTGTCCTGGCATACCATGGGCATCAAGGATAAAATGGTAAACAACAACATAAAAATTGCCCTTAATGGAGCTTGTTGTCAAGGGAGATAAAATAGGCAACACACTAATAATTGCAAAAATAAATGTATTACAAATTGTGACAAAGGATATAAAAGAAAGACACACAGTGCCGTAGGGGCATAGAAGTCTAGGGGAGTGGAGACAGTTTTCCTGAGTAAGTACATTAGCACTGAGACCAAGAGAACTAATGGAGTTCCTGAGGGTTGGGAAGGAGGGTGAAGTATTCCAGGCAGAGTAATGAGTGTGAGAAAAGCAGCTAACTGCCAGGCAGAGAAGGTCAAATCATGGGGATCATGCCTTTGTGACATGATGTCTACAAAACTGACTCAATAAAAAAGATTATAAAAGCCAATAAACCTTTCCTAGCAATTGATCAAATTCCTGCAGCAAACTGAGTTATCAGTTTCTATCTTGAGAAATGAGAGAACAGTGGCCATTCTTCCAGTTTTAAAGTTTACCTGCTGGAAGTTCTGGATCCCACTGAGCTCTTTGCTTTATGTTTGCATACTTGTAGCATCTTGCGCCATGACCCCAGCGCCAGAGTTTTTCCCTGAAGTGGATAACATCCACTCACCTGGACCCCTCCACATTCCCAGAACCCAAGTATTCTTCCCATACTAAATAGCAACTCCACACTAAAAAGTCCCAGAATTTTATCCTAGTCTTCTTTGACATTGCCTCTGAAGAAGGATCTGCAACAGTATTTTATTTATTTCTGCTATTTTAACAAACACTCATTTAGAACTTACTATGTGCCCAGGGAGTTCTTAGTAAGTTCTCAGTGAGTTCTAAGTTACAAATAGTAACCCATTTAATCCTTTTAATAATCCTACAAGGTAGTAACTACTATTATCTGCATATTATAAATATAGTAACTGAGGCCCCAAAAGGATAAGAAACTTTTCCGGAAGTCACTCAGCGAGTAAGTGGAAGAGCCACAATTTGCCTTCTAAAAACCAAGTTCAAAACTATTACTTCAGGCAGCCTCCTCTTAGCAAAATTAGAGTCATTAAACCAACAACCTTTTTTTAATCTAGTTTTAAAGTCTGTCTCATAAGGGTAGAATCCCATCCATTCTTCCTCCTTTAATATATCTCATATCCTTCTTCTCCTCTCCTTCCCATTGGTTTGTGAGCCAGCCCCATCCCATCATCTCTGGTGTGACCATTACAGCCACCGGCCAGCCAACCGTGCTAACTGCTTTCCAGGCACCAGGTCTTCTCCCTTCTCATCTCCTCTCCACACCGTGGCCCAGAAATCTAGAAACAAGGATTTGCTCTCTTTGTTGCCTTCACACCACTGCCTACAGTTTGAGGTTAACCCTTACATCAGGTCCTCCATGAGCTGGTCTCAGTCTACTTTCGTGATCTCATTTCCCATATCTGCACTCCATTCTTATTCCAATTCAAACTTGCTTCTCCAGCACCACTGACCCCACTGCCTTTCCTCCAGGGGTCACACTTCCATGCCGTACATATGCTGACATATGTTATCACACTTCCATGCCGTACATATGCTGACACCCCTGCTGGAAATGGCTTCCCATCCTCCTCTTCCTTCAAGGCCAGGTCTTCCCTGACACATGGCATTCCTTCCCTGTCCCCCATGGGATCTTTCTTTTCTTTGTGCTGTCTCTGAACCTTATGCATCAGATGCTGGTGCCAGGGTGGGGACTGGAATGAAGAGAATGTGGCTCTTAACACAGGGACAAATTTAAGAAGAAAACCAAACATTCAGTGATAAAGATAAATAATATTTTCATTGTGGAAAAACAGACATAACATAAAATTTACTACTCCAACCATTTTTAAGTGTACAATTCAGTAGCATTAAGTATATTTACAATGTGGTGCAATCATCACCTCCATCCATTTCCAGAATTTTATCTTCCCAACAGAACCTCTATAGCCATTAAACAATAACTCCCTATTTCTCCTTCCTCCAGCCTATAATAAGCTCTGTTCTACTTTCTGTCCTTAGGAATTTGCCTAGTCCAAGTACTTCATACAAGAAGAATTATACAGTATTGGTCTTTTTATGACTGCCTTGTTTCACCTAATGTACTGAAGATAAATAATTAAACATTGCATTTAAATATGCAATGTTTTCAATAATAAAAATTAATGCAAAAAATGCAGGATGAATCAGTTTCACTGATTTTTTCTTTTGCTTCAGGCTCTAATATGGCTTAGTGCTGATTCTGTCTCTATTGAAAATTTTTATATTTTATGTCATGCATTTTTTTGCATTCATTTTGATCTTTAAAAATGTTGCATTAATTTTTTATTCTTGATTATTGATTTTTTTTTTGGTGCTCCCTTATATTTTGTGCTCAAGGTAAGTTCCTCACACATCTTATCCTAGGCATAGCTTTGTTGGTGTCAAACTTTATCCTTATCCCACCATAAATAAGCATATAACCAGAGTATGTAATGATACGCTTGTATGCAAACACAGCTTCAAGGCAAGTCCACCTGTAGCCACCGCCACTCCTCTGATGAAACTGCTGCCCTTAAACCCCACTTATATTCCTGAGTCACAACTGTGCACGTAGCTCTAGCTCACACATCCTTCTACACATGATCATTTGCCTCCTGTCTCTCTGTCTTTCTAGTTTGTGAGTTCTTTTAGGGCAGAGATGCAGTCTTTTTCATCTTTGTACCCATAGTGCCTTGTGCAGTATTGGGTTCATAGAAGACACCTAATTGTTGAGTGAAAAACCCCCAGCTCCTTTCCCTACCATTAATAAGTATTTCGAAGTCGCTAAAAGAGACTTTGCCTTCATATAGTTTAGTTCCAATAATCCATATAGGATTATTACATATTATATAATGTACATGAAATATATATTATATAATATATAATTATGAGATTAGTCTCATAACCCATATAGGTCCATATTAAAGGGCTGCTGTCCTAGAAAGTCCTAACTCTGGCATGTCTCAGAAAAGGATATTTCAGGATTACCTAGTCTCCTACTTGTTCATGGTCTTCTAGATCAAGGCAACCCACTCTTGCTTCCTCAAGCTGCCTGCACCCACTCAATGTTCCCTTGGGCTGCTATGCCACAGAGAAGGGACAAGCCCTGAAGATTGTTGGAGCAGTACCTACTTTTGGTTTTCCAAGGCACTGATTCCACCTCTGTCTGCTCAACCAGTGTCTTGTCTGCATGCTGCCCTGGCGCACTTGGCTGTCTCACTTTTGGCTTACAAAACCTCCTGTGGCTCCAGTAAGAATGCCTGCACCTTGTTTTGTTTCCTGGTCTTACTTTCTATCCTATGGCCACAGTCCTGACATTGGCTTGAAGTCTCCAACCACAGCTTATGGCCAGCATCCCTGGATTCCAGGCCTTGGCATTATAATTTACAAACTTCTCACATTTGAATTGAGTTTGGACCCCATCATCTCAATTGAGATTTTATTTCTTATTTGATGCCAACAGAAAATGGGGTTTCCAAATTCTTAAGTGCCTAGAAATGTTCATCTGGCTCTATATCTAGAGGTCTTTAAAACAAAACCAAATAACACAACATCCAAAATCTCAGCTCCTGAATTTATCATCTACCTCAGAGTCAAACATCCCCACCCTAATGAAGTTTGTTTTGCCAACAACTAGAGTTTTGCTTGGATCAACTTTGCTATAGCTGTTGGATCATTTAACTTTATAACTAAAAAAATTCTTCCTCTCCTTCAGGATGCTCTTTGAACTGTCTTTGAAGTTCTTCTTTCTCTCTGTCTCCATAAATACTCTGAAGTCAGTTTGTACAATTAAGATTAACTGAATGAAAAGATGTGATAAGCAAGGTATCCAGGTACAATGAGATGGCAATAATTCTCTTATAACTGCTGTATTGCCTTTCATGATACTTTAAAATAAAGTGTGAGCTGAAACTAATCCAAACCATTCTAATTTGATGAATGCCAAAGTTAACAAATACAAACCAAAACTGGAAGAAGAAATGGAAGAATTCAAGGAAGATAGAATACCCAAATTTATCTTGAGACTATAGGAGAACAGCTAACTCATGAATTTTAATCATTAAATAAGTACCCTTAAACATTCCTAAAAGCATAAAGGTAAAAATACTATGCTTCCTTCGTGGCATAATATAGGTATTTGAAGGTGAATGTTTTTCATAAAATCGATCCAGATCTCTTTTTTTATACAGAGTATGATTTAAATGATGAAACTAATCTTCATTTGTACCTTGTAGAATTATATTTCTTTAGCAAACCTTTTTTAGATAACTTAAATAAATATGCAAAGATAAGATTATTATTATGTTATTGTGTTTACATATACATACTGCATGTATATATTTGCTAGGGCTGCCATAACAAAATGCCACAGACTGCGTGGCTTGAACAACAGAAATTTATTGTTCTTGAGGCTACAAGATCAAGATCAAGGTGTTGTCAAGGATGATTCCTTACAAACGCTGTGAGGGAAGGATCCACTCCAGGCCTTCCTCCTTGGTTGTAGATGGTCATCTTCTCTCTCTCTCTCTTCACATTATTTTCCCTCTGTGTCTGTATTCAAATTTCCCCTTTTAATAAGGACATCAGTCATATTGGATTAGACCCACCCTAAAGAGCTCATAACTCTATTAAAATCTATTTCTAAATAAGATCACATTCGAAGGTACTGTGATTTGAGACTTCAACACTTTTTTACTGGAGTGGGCAGGGGCACAATTCAATGTGTACCACATGCCATGTTCATATTTTTATACCTTCACTTTACAAAGGATTGAAGATATTCACTTGTACATGTTAACATGAAAAGAAAATTCAGAAACTGTATTGGCCTACAAAACTATGCCAGCTTTTCTCACACTCATGGACCTTCCAGAAGAGAAGCTTTTCATGGTGGTAAGCACCAGTCACTGGAAGAGAATGAAGAAGAATGATTTCCTTCAGTCCTTTGGATCATGATTTTCTGAGGTTAGGGTGGATTTTATGTCATTGAGGGCCATGGAAAAGATTTAACATAAATATTTTATTTTTGAGTTCATTAAGCTCTAGGATTTAAATGCAGCATCTTGTCATTTGTTGAAAGAGCAATCCACCCCCACTTTTATCACAGCTCATTTCTAATTCTATTCTCATTTTACCCAGTCAAAACTGGCTATGTAATTTGCAAGACCCAGTGCAAAATGGAAACATGGAGCCTTTTGTTAAAGCATTATTAAGAATTTAAAAACAGCAACATCGAAGCATTAAATCAAGTATGTGGTTCATCCAAGTGCAGGGCTCTGTACAGCTACACAACTTTCATGCCTGTGAAGCCAGCCTTGAACTCAATGGTATTTGAAATAATTACCTAAATACGTATTTTGAAATAGTTGAAAATATCATTAAATTGTATACTTTGGTGAAAGTTTTAAGGGAGGATGCAGGGCACAATTGACAGACCTTCACAGTAACTATGAAACGAAGAGACTATACTATTAATCAAGGTTATGTTAACAGTTTGGGGGCTGGGGGTCAGGGGCTAGATCTCAGAGGCTTACCCAAAGTTTACCTCTTGCTCATCTCATTGTTAGAGGCTTTTCTCTGAGCAGCCCAGAGAACTTCCATCTTACAACTCCATGATCTTGGAGTTCTTTGCTTCCAGTCACAAATAGGGCAGAGAGAGATAGAGAAAGCCCAACTTCTCTTAATTTTCTCGGACCAAAAATGTCATATCGTCTTTGCTCTGTTCTCATTGATAAGAACTCAATCCAATGTTCCTAACCTAACCTAACCTCACAGAGGCTGGGAAATTAAGCTTCTACTATGTCCAGGAAAAGGCAACGAATTGGTGAAGATCTAGCTTGACTCTGCCACAGAAACTATTAGTTTCCATGGAAATAAAATAATTCCATCAACATCTATAAAAAGTGTTTAACTGAGAGCTGTGCTGGTCTTTAAGAAGAGGTCAGAGAAAATATTTGACAAAAATAGTTTTGTCGAATTAAGCTTTCCTTGAAAAGTTTAACATTTTATTGTGGAGATAAGACACACAAACACAAAAAAGATCGATATCAAAGGAAGTGATTGTGTGATTGTGGGCTGGGGGATTAGGAGACATAATCCTTACTCTCAAGCAGTTTACAACCTTTGTCAACCAGGGTCCTGCAGATGTCCTACAAAAAATTATTTAGGTGGCTATTTTCTCAATTTTCTGAAAGATGAGGCTAAACTAGTACCATCTATACAAAGAAGGGAAGTTAATTCATACAATGGGTACCTTAGGGCATTCAGGGCAAAAATCTCACCTGGAATCCCAGTAAAGAAGGTGCTGGAAGAAAAAGATGTAAACAAACAAGTCTCATAAAATGTTGTTAAGAGGCTATTCTTACTAGCCCTGCTACTGCCTAATCTAGCCAGTCGCAAAAGAAGTGTGTTTGTTAGTGGCCCTTAACTTTGAGCAGGTCTAATAGTCTATTTGTTAATACTTTTTAACGTCATTGTATGTATATGCAGTGTATGTATGTATATACATTGTATGTATATCCAGTAGTTTTCAAATGGATTCCCATAGCTTAACTATCCCACCTTAAAGTTGCCAGGAAGATGATTTTATGAGATTAATTCTCTCTTCATTCCTCCAAGGTGACAATTCTAAGAAGGCCATTGAGCACTGAATGATGACCCCCAAACAGATATTATAAAATTCATCTTTTATCCCTCTAATCATTTGAAGAAATTGTGTATGTGTTCGAAGGAAGGTCAGAGAAAAATTTGGGGTTTTGTGAAATTGAGCATGTACTTTTAAACATTTATGTCCATTAGGCATATGATCTCAAAAGGCAATGTTAGAATTCCATCTTGTCTTCTTAGCTAGGAAGTGTGTTCAGTGAAAGACACAAAGGAATTGGGGGCAGATTCTATTGGAGCATCAAGAGTAATCCCCCAAAATCAATAACCAAGTTCAGAAGAAATATGAAAGATACATTCACTGGGATAGATCGCCTTGGAAAGGGCATCCCAGGCAGAGAGCTTGGTAAGCAAAGACCAAGAAGGATGAAACAGCGTGGAGCTTTCCAGAGTGACAAATTCCTTAGGTTGACCAGAAGAGAGGAGACTGGAGAAGTAAGCAGGGGCCATATTCTTGTGGACTCTGTAAGCCTGTTAAGGCAAGAGGCATTCATCTTGAAGGCATTCAAAGAGGGCCATGGAAACGTTTTAAGAAGGAAAATTCCATTACCAGACTAGTAATGCTCTCCCTGGGTTATCTTTACCACCTTGATTGCCTAAGTTATTTTACAACTCTGTAGGCTATAGAACTTATAATAAGAAAAACTATTTTTTTCTACTTAAATGAAAATTAGTTGTTTCCAGTGGAACATTATTTATCTTTGACCCTTTTTAAATCTATTTGTAAATTCAGCATTCATCATTTGCTCACATGTGTATGGTGCTTTGAATTCTCCTTTGAACTGATCGTAACATCTTGTTGGTTCATCATTAATTAAGAAATTTAATCAAATCCCTGACATATGTTTTTACATAGATTTTACATCTATATGTGTCCTTATTATACCCTTTTTCTAAAAAAGTACAAAGGTAATAATTTAGCAATTTCTATCAAAATTACAAAAATATATTCCCTTTAACCCAGCAATTTCACTTCCAGGAATTTATCCTACAGATATTTTTCACATGTGCAAAATGGCATATTAACAATAGTGTTGCAATAAGATCACAAACAACTTAAATATCAGCAGGGGCTTTGTTATATAGCCTTCCATTGAAACAGTGATACACTCATAAAAGAGAATGAGGAAGTTCTTTATGTACTGATGTGCACAGATCTCCAAGACACACTTAGCAAAATTGAAAGAAGCAAGAAACAGGACTTGTTTCTTATAACACGCTACAGTTATGTACATGTACAGTCGTGTAGGGGAGACACAGAGCTGGCATATCCTCATAGGATACACAAGAAACTGAGAACTCTGATAGTCCCTGGGGGATTAGGTGAGAGGGAATATTTTCAATATGGAAAACCTCTCTGTAGCTTGGTCATTCGGTAGATAGTAGAGATGTGAGCAAGGAGAGGGAAGAATCACAAGATGACTTCCTGTTTTCTGGCCTGGAGAAGTATTAAAAAGAATGGTGGTGCTGATTGCACAATAGAGAATACAAGGGGAGAGACTGAGATGGACTATTCCAGTAGACATTTCTACAGTTAGTTGGATAGATAGACCCAGAGCTCAGGAGAGAAATCTTGTTCTGAATTGTGTGAAATAGGTAGCCTTGAGGGAAATGACCTCTGCTGAACCTGAAGAGGTGAAACTGAACCTGGAGCTCTGCATCCCTCCTGCCCTTCACCCTCTCTACCATATGTTGGGCTCCTTGACCTCATACCTGTCTAGGAGGCCTCTGACTCCCTAGACTAACCTGTTTTTATAAAGTATATTCTGAAATATTTACATATGATATAATATTTGAGATTTGATTAAAAATAATGCAGAGGTGTGAAGGGAAGTAGGTACAAGTATAGGAGACAGCTTGAGTTGATAACTACTGAACTCAAATGATGGATTTATTATAATATTCTCTCTTTCTCTATATCTATAATACATAATAATAAAAATAAATATATAATAAAATTATATATTATTTTAATTTATTATGTAATAAATATATAATAAAATTATATATATAATTTTAATTTCTCTAAACTGTTTTTTTAAAATAACAATGCTCAGTCCTCACCCAAAGCAATTAAATCAATCAAAATTTCTGTCGGTGGGACCTAAGAAACAATATTGCTTAAAACCTCACCAGATAATGCTCCAGAATTAAGAATTGCTCTATTAGTCAAGCCTTAGTTATCATTATACCATATACCATTGTATCATTGTCCCTACACTGACCCTAAACCCAGTTTTACTTCTTATACACTTACTTGCTTCCAAGCCTGTGCAGAAACCTTGCTGTCTTTGAATCTAGCCTCCTTCAATGGTTCACTCCAGATGCTAGCAAGAAAAGTGGCAAACAGAAATAGAGAAAAGACAGATACAACAGTATGGTGAATCCCCAAGTGTTTAGTATCTTGAATCTCAAGCTATCTGTAAACAGAGCTCACGCTGAGGGGCAAAGATCTCTGTGCCTCTCTGTGCCGTGAAGACCGGCAACCAGACCTGTTTCAACCAGCTCCATCTAAACCATGGGATTGGAGCATGTGTACCTGGCAGCTCAGCCCCAGTCTCAGAAAACTGCAAGGAGGCATTTACCTGGTTCTTGTTTATCCCTATCAGGAGGGCAACCATATGTGTCCCAGGAGGAAGCAGGCTTCAGATTTGCGATCTAATTCCACCCCTTATGAGCTGTGAGACCCTGGGAAGTTGTTTTACCGTCTGAGTCTAGTTTCTTCATCAGTATAAGAAGAGAAAACACACTTTATAAGACTGTGGAGCAGCTGACAACACTATTTAAAGTATCTGAAAAGGTACTTTAAAGTATCTGAAAAGGTACCAGGCACTTGTAGGATCTCAAGAATTTTTGTTTCTCTCCCTTTGTTCGTGTGCCACTGTGAGGCAGTTCCAGTTCTAAGGATTTTCTTGCAAGAAAGAAGGAAAGATCTTAGCAAATCTAAGACTAAAACCAATCCTCAGGCCAGACTTTAAGCAGTCTGTGACCCCTGGGTGACCCTTATATGATTTCTCTGCCATGACCCTGAGTTCCTGAACACTAACCCTTCCATTTTCCTAGGTTGATCTGCAACTCTGGAAAAGATCCACCTTCTGGAAGCTGGATAACATGGTAGATAGTTTGACAAATGTTTTAGCAACAATTTCATATCAGAAAAGAAAGAATTAATTAAAGAAGGTAGCCAGAGAACAAAAGAAGTTACATTCCCCTATAGCAAATATCCCTGTCTCCAGAACCATTGTCCCTAGACCATAAGCCCCAGACACACAGCCAAGCTCACGGGGTCCCTGCCAAGGGTTCGAAATCATTCATTATATTGTACAATGTGGTTTCAAGTTCCCGGATTAATAATGGGATTGTCACTACATCTGTTCCTTGGCATCCAGTGCTCTTACACAGAAATCTAGCTCCCTAACTTCTTTTGGAGCAGGGACAGGCAAGAGCCCCTCCAGAGAGCTTCTCAGGAAACCCACACACATTCTCCAGAGACTGCTCTAAAGTGGCCTTGCTCCCTGTACTTCTGAGACAGGAGAGTGGAGTGGAGTCTTCCTCCCTCTCTATAATATGATCCTTTTTCTCTTTCTCATCTGCAAAATATGCCTGGCAGCTCTGGTGATCACAGTTGTAAATAGAGAAGCAACTCAGCTGCCCACAGACCCTGAGACCCACATCAGCACATGGCTGAGTTTTCCCTGTTGCAATTGCAATAGGGCTTTTGCATGCAATTATGCAGATTCTACTTTGCCCAAAAGAGAGGTACAGAGAGGAGAACAGGTGCTCACCAAATTGTAAGTCTTGACATGAGCCTGTATCCACCAAGAAGACATTAGGCTCCTTTGTCTAATTTGCATAAAGACATCGTATGAGCTATTATAGCTCTGAATGTTGTTAGATAGAATCTAAATTCTCAAGTCATAGAGCCAAAAGAATTCAACCTACTTTGAAGGAGTTCTATAATGCTGGTTTCTATTTCTACCAATAATGCCAACTTACTGCTGCATCAATCAGTATATCAATCCAGTGCTTTGTGTAATGTACACAGAAAACAGGATTTGAAATCAGTTATACAAGTTTGACCCCCGGATCTTTACCTTCATTTATTCACTCAACAGCTATTTATTCAGGACCTCCCCCACTTCGAAAATAGGTCTGGGTACTGTAGGGATACAACAGTGAGTAAAACAGACAAAACTCCTAGGCTTAATGGTGCTTACATTCTAGTGGAAGGAGATAGACAATAAATAAACAAAATTAGTATACGAAGTATATGGTATGTTATATGGTAAAAAGTAATGGAAATGGGAGAGTGATTTGGGGGAGATGGCAACAGTAAGCAAGTAGTCAATATTTAGGTAGTGGGCTATGCAGATAAATAGATGGAGTATATTCCAAGCAAAAGGAATAGCAAGGACAAAGATACTAAGGCAGAGAAGCATGCCAGGCTTGTCTGGGAGGCAGCCAGGAGACCAGTGTGGCTGGAGCAGAGTGAGCGAGGCTTAACAAAAGTAGAAGATGCAGCCTAACCACGAGGTCATGAATAGCCACTCCTTAGTTTCCTCCTCTATAAAAAGGGACCAGTAACACCATTTAATGGAGAAGTTATTAAGTACTGAAATATAAATGAGATAAATGTATAAACAATAGAAATAGTAAGATATTTTGTAATTGAGACATCCATTTTTCCCTTGCCCTCCCTGCTGCCATCTTTATTCCTCTTTCTCTGTGTCTCTACCCAGCCGTGGGTACCACACAAAATGGAAGTGTATCCCTCACAAATTCTCTGAAGGGAAAAATATACAAACACAGAAACATAAGCATAAGCATACAAGCTCCATAAAATCCAGCCACCATCACGAAAACACACATTCTAATTCAAGTTGTACTTTTGGTGCTTTCTCTTCATCACTATTGCTTTATTGCCCATTAGATTTGATTCACCTCCACTAAGATGTGGAAAATTTGGGAAAGAAGCAGTATGATTTTCCTCAAAATCCAGCACCCCTCATAGATGATTCTGGAGCATTCATTTAGTCCAGTCGTTTGGGGTAAAACCACTTAAACACATCTGTGTGGTCTCATCTGAAGCATAGGTTCTTTCATCTATTTTTCTCCGTTTTGAAGGCAATCCAAACATTGTCTTATACATTGCAAGGCCCTTGAAAGGTCAGCTTTGGTAGGTCCAACAAATTCTTGACTTGAAGAAGGCCAGTAGAGAATGCTGTACCATTTCAAAGAACACAGTTCCTGGACGCCTACCAGATCTCTCTCTCTTTCTTTCTCTCTCTCTCCAAGTGGTTTTTACAAGCACCTTGAATGTATATGTTTAACACAAATTATTGGTACTTAATAAAGTCCTGGCACATTTAGATTTTCACAGCACATTTTTGCCTTTATAAGGATTTTAATAACTTTTTCTCTGATATGAGTCCCGAGAACCTCTGAGTAAGCGGAGCTGGCATGAGACTGTTACATGCTCGGTGTCCAAAGTTAACAGCTATTGGAAACTTTTATTTACTTTCTTCTTCTGTTTGAGTGTACTTAATGCTATTAAAGTTCTGTCTGGCAGCAAAAAGGGGTATAAAAGTGGCCACTTAAGAAAAGCAATTTGGCCATTTGTGACAACAGCTGCCTGATATTGCATTTTATTTAATTGGAAAGGGATGGAGTAAGTCTGTGGAGCATTAAAGAAACTCAGAGCTTGAAGATCATAGGAATTTTCTCTTCTATTTCTTCTAATAAAATTACCATTATTAAGTAATTTATTGAGTGTCAACAACATACTAGACACTTTTTAAATTATTTTAAAATGGACTGATTAAGAAAAAATCATTTAAACTCTTTTGGAAGAGCTCTTTAAGGACCTTCCAGAGCATATGTTCAGCTGACAGGGTGACACTGTCATTAAGACCATCTCCCCAAAACTATGGTGTCAAAGCCAGGACCCTGAGCAGACACATAAGACCCCGCCTCCACTCTCTGGCCCTGGCTGCCTCCAAACTCTCCTCTATCTTTTGGTTTTCCAACCATAGAAAACTTTCTGCTCTTCCCTGGGGCTCAGTACCCACCCTTCTCCCAGTTTGACACACTCTACCCAAGAGGTCTTCCCAGTGAATTTTTTATCCCTTAAAATATAAGCATCAGATTCATCAATTTCACTTCTGAGTATGTACTCGAAATAACTCAAAGCAGGGATTTGAAGAGATATATGCACAACCAAGTTCATACCAGCACTATTCACAGTAACCAAGAGGTGGGAGCAACCCAAGTGTCCATCAGATGACCGCATCAACAAAATATGATGTGTAAATACAATGGAATACTATGCAGGCTTAAAAAGGAAGGAAATTTTGACCCTTGTTATAACATGGATAAACCTTGAGTATTTTATGCTAAGTAAAATAAGCCAGTCACAAAAAGACAAATTTTACATGGTTCCACTTATGTTAGGAGCTTAGAGTAGTCAAATTTATTGAAACAGAAAGTAGAGCTGAAGGAAGGATGAAATGGGAGTTAGTATTTAATGAATACAGGGGTCAAGTTTTACAAGATGAAGAGTTCTGTGGATGGATGACAGTGATGGTAGCAGTACTTCATGCTGCTATACACTTAAAACTCTTAAGATAGTAAATTTTATGTCATGTATATTTTACCACAATTTAAAATTTTTTAATTAGAAAATTTAAAATAATAAAAATTTTAAAATCTCAAACATCATCATTTCTGTGCAAACTTTCTCCACCTCCCAGCACAAACAGAATTAGTCCTTCCTTCCTCTGAGCTCCTATTGCATCTAGTACCTAATTAAAATTACTTGTCTCAATGCCATTATCCCCTACAATCTGAGAGCACCTTCAAAACCAAGAACATGTCCTTTTCTTCTTTATCCTGTGTGGTTGTCACAAGGAGAGTTCACAACAAATCTTATTGTCTCCTCCCTGACACACAGTAAGATGGCACTTCCCTATTGTTATTTTCTTTGGCCAATGACTCAATGAGTGTTTGCCATGTACTCTTTATCCTCTGCCAGACGGTTTCACTCCATCGTCAAGAAACCCTGCTGAGGACTAGAGGACTCAGAGTGACCCTCAATGCATATGTAGTGAATGCAAGAAATAAATCATTGTTGTTTTAGACCACCAAGATTTTTAAATTGTTTGTTACCACAGGTTAGCCTTAATATATCTTGACTGGTAAATCCCTGATGCTTAGAACAGTGCTTACAATATGGAAAGTACTTGGGGAAAAAAAAAAGTCTTTAAAAGAAATGGCTAATGGAATTAGTAAATTAATGAGTAGTAACAAAGTATCCCTACAAGATAAAATTAAATATATAAAATTTAAATTAAATGTACAGCAGCATTCTGATGAAACCACTTTGCTTTTAAAGATTAATTCATTTAAGCTTAGTCTGTAAATTGTGACTACACAGACAACCAAGATAATATGATGATGAATCTGCAATTATATCTCCAGCCCTTTATATCATTATAAAATAATAGTAATAATAATAACAATAATAGCTATCATGTATTAAGTTCTTGTAGCTGTTATAGATTGTACTATGAGCTTTACATGTATCATTTTATTTAATAATTGAAATAATTTTACAGATTACAAAACCAAGATCTAGAAAAATTAACTTTCCTGAGACCACACAGCTAAGAATTGGCAGAGCAAGGATTTAAACTAGGTCTATCACTTTCCAAAGGCTGTACTTTGTATCCAGAGCCCAGGAGATTCTGTTTTTCCAGAGCCCAGTGAAGTTCACCTTTAGTCCTACAAAAGAGAAAAAACAAGCAAGTGCAATCAACATTGAGAAAACATTGCTCATCCATTTGGTTGGCAAAAATTAAAAAGAGTAAATCATCCAGTGCTGGCAAGACTGTCAAAAACATACAGTCTTACATTGTGGATAAGATGTGAAATGCAATCATGTTTTTGGAAAGTAAACTGGAAATATCTATTAAAATTCAATACCCTTTTTCCAGGAATCCCACTTTAAGGAATCTTATGCTATAAAAAATAAGGACACCGATATGTACAGCTGTATGTACAAGAATATTTTTAGTGTCAAAAGCCTGAAGGGGAGACTAAATGTCTATTCATAAGGAAACGATTGCATAAAGTTCAATAAGTCCATGCAATGGGGTGTTACCTAACTATTGAACAGAGTGAATGAGTTCCATATCTGTGTTGCCCAGAGAGATGTCCATGATGTACGATTAAGCAAAAGTAAATTTTATAAAATGTTTATAGTATGATTCATTTTTACAAAAAAAACAAATGAAAAAAGGTCAATAGTAAAAATCAACAAATGTGTATATATGTTCATATGGGATGTGGAAGGATATGTACCAGCTTTTGATTGATTAGTTCCCTTGAGGGGATGAGAGAGGAAAGAATGATGAAATATTTTTTACTTTTTCTTTATGCAGGTTTATAGGGTTTCACTTGTTCTTGAGATCTAAAGGATTACTCTAGACTTTTTAAAAGACATATATGCCATTCATTGTTTAAGATCTCAAAAATATGTGAAACACTGTAAATCTGTATTAAGGAAAAGTAAAATATAGATTGGTCACTCCTCTTAATGATTCTCTTCCCAGTCAATACAACTGGATCCAATGCCCACTCTCCTCCATTTGCCTCAATTCCTTGAAACTAGACCCTGCTCTTTTTTACCTTAGGTCTCCTAAAATAGGCTGTCAGGCCATTGACTGACATCCCCCATCCCATGAATAGTGCACTTTGGCTCCCCAGACACAATCAAACACACTGAAGCATTCTGATAAAATGACTTTGTTTTTTCAAATGGAGCATTAAGGATCATTCCAACCTTTCAGTAGCTGGAAGTAAGGCAGGTAACGAATATATAAGTATTCTCTTAAAATGTCAATATTCCTAGGTTATACAAAGTCAAGCACTCAGCCATTAACATAAATGAGAAGTAATCTGATTGAACAGAGTGAATGAGTTCCATATCCGTTCAAATTCTAGAAAAGATAAACCGCACAGGGAGTGAATTTTGTTTGGAAAGGGTTGGAGTTGGGAGCAATGATAGTGATAATTTTAGAGCTTACTGTCCTTTCTGGAGTGGGGTCAGCTTGCCCACGTGCCTTTCAGGGTTAAGGCACATGAGCAAACTGTATGCCAAGTAGACTAAGGAGAAAATAAGAGGGACAAGGATGTTGTACAAACTTTCTTTGTTTCAAAAAAAAATAAAATTAAATTAAGCCAGGTTGGTTCTGTGTTCCAGAAAGAGAAAGAAACCTCCTTTCCTCTGCCCTCCACTAAACTCTAATCCAGAGAACTCAGGCTACTACTGTAAATTGTGCTATGTTATGAGTCTAATAAGCTCTTATAAAAATATTTCTTGACCCACAAACTTTAGAAATGCCATGTATGTGTGTTGTATTAAATGAACAAATAAGTAAATTACCTTAAAAAAATAGTCATTATATTTTCATTAGTAATCTATTGAAAAAGGTAGGATAATTTGTTTAATAGAAGTCTAATGAAGTCAATGACTTGTGAGCTAAATAATTTGGGAAGAAATAGGAAGAAATATCATCCTCTGCAACAGTTTCCTTAAGACTGACACAACAAATCACCATAAACTTGGTGGCTTAAAATGGCAAAAATCTGTCCCTCACAGTTTTGGAGACCAGAAGTCTGAAATCAATGTGTCAGCAGGGTGACACACCCTTTTATGGCTCTAAGAGAGAATCTGTCCTTGTCTTTTCCAGCTTCTGGTGGCTCCCAGCAGCCCTGGGTGGTCTTTGGCTTGTAGCTGCCTCACTCCATTCTCTGCCTCTGTCTTCACATCGCCATCTTTTCTGTGTCCCTCCTCTGTCCATATATCCCTCTTCTTTCTTCTATAAAGACAACAATTATTGGATTTAGGGCCCACCTTAAGTCCAGGATAATTTTATCTCAAGATTCCTAACTAATCTGCCAAGACCCTATTTCAAAATAAAGTTATATTCTGAGTTTCCAGATCAACATGAATTTTTAGGAAGACACTATTTAACTCACTATACTCTCCAAATGTGAAGCCAATATATATGAACACAAAAACAAAATACATCATCTACAGGAATACTCCATTAAAACCACTAAGAATAAGATCCTCCCCACATCTCACGTAGAAAGAGAAATATATTCTAAATCTCAGCAAGAAACCACAATGTACACTGCATAATATCAATCATTTATGTCATTTGGATTTGTATAAACAGAAAGACAGGGATGTTTAAGGAGACCAAAGGAGAGAGGTGCTACAAACTTCATGGTATCTTTGGTACCATTCCAAAAAGAGAATATTCTGATTATAATCACCATTAATAGTTTTACCTAGATCAGAATTTCTCAAACTGATTTTCAACAAAAACTAATTCTATGGGATGTTAATAGATTAACATTGTACATAAACACACACACATAGTTTTGTGCTCAATACTCAAAATATTTCATTTGTGAGAAGCAAAGCTAAGACCTGGCCTTGCCCCATGGTGACCTCACCAGAGGGCTGTGGTTTCAAGGGCCACCCCAAGCAGCCAGCTGCACTTTCTCTGCCTAACTCCCACCTCTTCCTACAGTCCTCTACTCCTGCAAAATGTGCACACATTCTACATGTTTACAGATTCTTAACAAGAGATTGAAATTTTTCAAGCATTTTAGTTTCTCTTCATCATTGAGCTGAAAAAAGCAGCTGTTCTTTTAAGTTAGAGAATATCATTTATCCAAATACATAACAAACTTGCACAGTATACTTCAAATCACACAATGAATTTCTTAAATGATTTAAAAATCCTAAAAATGGCACTTGACAATGTGGGTATGCTCTAAAGCATTCTGAATTTCCACCTCTTTGAAGATTTGCTAAAGGTAACAGAGATTGCTATATGTGCCTCATTTAAAAGTTAGAACTGTGGGCTTCTTTCACACGTACACATGTACCTTGTACACATGCATGCATGCATGCATGCATGTATACAGTACGCTCCTAGCCCTGCACCACACTCACCTCCTCACTGCCAGGCATATCACTTTATAAACAAGAAAGCACATATGGTGCATCAGAACAGAAACCAATGAAACCAGGTTCCAAGGAGAGAACAATAGGAATGGGGCAGGAGTGAAACATGATCAAAACCTCCCACTACTTAATAAAGATCCATTGTTGCGACACAGCTCTAAATTTCCAATTTAGATTCATTCTCATCACTGATCCTAAAACAGCCTCAAGCAACTTGAAGACATCCCCTCAGGCAGAGAAATAGCAGAGAAAAACTACCATTAGTGGTTAGTTTGATCAAGTAAGCTGATGCCTTGGGAGAGATGTGGTTGTCAGGGACAGGGACAGGGGGAAAATAAACATACTAGGCACTAAATAAGTGTTTGTTGGATGGATGGATGGACAAAGGGATGGGGAGACTTGAGAAAACGATCTCCAGAAAAGAGAAAGTTGTTTAGACTTTCAATGACGTAATAAAGTGGTTAATGTGCTCTGTGTTGAACCACAACTTTCGCATTGTTACTTTCTACAAAATTAGAATATGTTTAAGTTGTTAATTCTAAAATTATTAGCTAATTGGAGCAATATATCTTCAGCATCAACAAGTCATTGTGTGTGTGTGGACTCAAGACATGGATCTATTCGTAAGCATATCTTTATTTCTTAGAAGATGCTTAGAATCCCAGATACTCCCAGATTTCAGAAAGTTGCCTCTAACTTTGATGCCCTCTAAGAATACTTTGATAGCTGCTCTCCTTGCTATGAACTGAGCTAAGAATATTTTTAACCCCTTACTCATGTAAATTCAAAAGATACTGAGCACTATACTTTCTGGGCTTTGGGTGAAAGGTATAACAGATTGCTAGTGACCCCAACAGAAAAGTTGCAAAGCCAAGTCCAGGCATCTGGATTTCAACTCTGGGTGTATGATTTAGAACAGATGGCTTTAGCCAATCCAGATCTTAGTCTCCTCACTAGTAGAATACAGTGTGATAGATTAGAATAACTTCTTAAATTATATTAAGAAATATCCAGTGAAAATAAAAAGTAATATAATAATTATCATGTACTTAAAAACCAAATGTTATTGGTAACCCTGTGAACTGAGCTCATCAAAGAAGCCCAGATTTATAAAAGGAGGCCCTGAGTAAAACCAGCTCTGAGGAGCAAGGACATACATCTCTATAACTGGCAATTACGAATACCGGGTTCTAGACAGAGATCTGCCATTTGCAGTTAGGCTCTTGCAAGGACACAGACACCTAACCAAGAGGTGACTAAAAGCATGTTCAAATGGGACTCTGGATTCCAGCTGAGAACAAAGAATATTATGTGCCCACCCATTCTAAAAGGAAGAACAGGGTCATTGACGCAGGACTTCCTGAGAGTGAGAGAACATGTTCTGCCACCCTAAGCCCATCAAACTTCAGGCTATAAAAGGAAGAGCTGAAGATTTCTTAGGATTGGTAGAGAGGATTCCTGTGGAAAGAGATGTCAGAGGTGCTAGTTCCCCACCTTGCCCACTCCAAGAGTGGGCAGGTCCAGCTTCCACAGAGAGATTGACATGAGTCAATGAAGTCCAAAGGATATATATATACAGGCTGATGGAGGCAAAAGGGTGGCAGTGCTGCCCTGATGGTCAAAGGAGGAGAAGGAACCTCCATGAGAGCAAGCTAACCATAGGGAGGAATGTATCTTTCATGTAGCCAGAAGGACCTTGTGGAAGATAGCAAGCCTTACTGCAGCTGGAAACAACCCCATCCAAGATGTCTACTCGCCTGGGCTAGTGACCCCAACAGAAAAGATCTGTGCAGGGTGCACCACCAGAAGCAGGAGCAGAGGATGAGGCCAGGAGCAGAGGAGCAGAGCATGTGCGCGTGCGTGCATGCATGCAGCATTTGTGCCAAAGGGACAGCACAGAGTAAGGAAAAGAAAAGGCTGACACCACAGGTTTCTGAGCCGTAGGCCCAGGCATCAGGCACACTGAAGATGCTTGAAGGAAAGATTAAAACTTTTGTTTAGATCAGACTGAACTTTATAAGATCCTGTAGAGGAAACTATGAATTAATACCTAAAAGTGAGAGCAGAAGCTCTGGAATCTGCCTGAAATACCATCCAGGGATATGGTAGGGAGATTTCTAAATGCACGTGTAAAAAAAAAAAAAAATGGTGCAAGAACATAAAATAATTTTGTGGTATCTACCCCCATCAAGTTCAGCTTTTATGTAAATATACTGCCATTATTGTCTTCAGAGTCTTCTTTTTAATAAATAAAACTTTATAAATACAGTCACCCCTTCCTGATAGCATTTATCTCCTTCCCTTCTGAGGAGCAACCTTGATGCTGAAGTTGGTATATGTCATTCCTGCCTGCGTTTTTATATTCTCACAATGTAATTATGTATTTTAAAACAGTATATGGTATTTGTTTAAAAATTTTGGCAGGCTGTCTGAGGTCCTTTGTAACTATAATTCTATGGTATAGTTTAGCTTTTTTATTTTAATAAAATAACAGAACTGAAAGGACTTCTAAATTCCTTCTCTATACTATGTTTCATAGCTCATGAATGAAATATTGCAGCTCATGACATAATAATACAGAGGAGCTGGACCTGAGCCACTGGCTGTGCTAAATTAAATGAAGCAAAAAGCAAGGCAGGTGTGCTGGGAGAGGAAAAACAAATCACAGTGCAGATACAAAAGACATCCAGAAGAGGGCAATATCATCTAATAAAAACTGTACATGCCTGCGTGGCTGCTTTGGATAATTAATTTGGATAATTAATAAACATAGGCCTCTAACAGAATTCTTAAGTGCTAGAAGGTAAAATTAGAAAACACAAGCCTGATCATGTGAATCATTTGCTCAAGTCACAAAGCTAGTTACGTTTACTACTTCTGCCGTCCAGTTCAGCTCATCAAGAGGTTTATTAGCCACCCTGCCAATGATTCAGCAGACACAAGAAATCAGGTTGGTCTAAATCAGCTCACGAATAATAGTTATACTTTTTATTGAATTTCTTATGATCTTTCATGCCAGTTTTAAGCTCTCATCATGTTCAACTGGGTACTTCATTCACCATCAAGGTGAATGAACCAGAGATGAAGAATTTGCAAGCTGATAAAATGATGATGCTGTTGCAGGGGTAATGTTAACTCAAAAAAGGAGACTTTATCCTCTAATTCTTTACATTTGTTTTAAGCGTATGTTGATAATGTTTTGTGTAAAAATTTTAGAATGATATCAAAGGTACATTCTACTGACCACCCAGATGGGATAGAATTATTAGTCAGGTTAGGATGGTTTAGGCAGAAGCCACAAAGAAAGCCCAACACTGCAGTAGAAAATGCTATAAACAGGGGTCAGCAGGTAGTCACAGAGCCTATTTTTGTAAATAGTTTGATTGAAACACAGGCTTGTTTGTTTATATATCATCCCTAGCTGCTTCCCACAGTGCTGGGATTGTGTTATTTACGAAAAGAGGCTAGAGGACAAATTTGCTTGTTGAAAGTCGTTCATTGACCCCAGCTTTATAGTGTTAAAAATTGAGATGTTGGGTTTTCATCAACCAACCTATCCTAACACTTTCCCTCAACTTTCTACTTCCTTCAGTAAGAGTGTAACTCAAAAGCTACATCCCTTAGTTTGAAAAAATATTTGTTGATATATCTGTCAAATGTCAATCGTTGAGCCAGACATCAGAAGAGCAGGAGATGAGGTTGGACATTCTGGCCCAGAATATGCAATGTCTATGTCCAAGTATGAATGGAAGGTTTTGTGAAATAATGTAAAAATTTATGCCAAATAAGCCAGATTTACATACTGACTTAAGAGTCTCAATACATTTAACCTGCAAGTACTTCTTGAATGACCTGGCTTACTATGACTTTTTACTACATGTCCATAAACTTGGTTCTGCTTTGTAATCATTATGATTATTTTTAAGTCCTTTAGTAAATACAAACTGCAGTGACTCTACATGTAAGAAATGTACTAGGGTTTTTATTTGATTTCTATGTAAATCTTCCATTCTGTGAGGGTAACAAAAAAACTGTATCTCAGTGAATTTGTGATTCTCCAGGGTTGTACCTAAGCCTAGGGAAGAGGAGGCACCTCTTGAAGAAGAGGAATATTCTAAATATTGATGGCATCTAGACACACAACTGTCAGTTAAGACCAGATCCCATCAGCCACCTGCTGGTTGAAGACACATCCCTCATTCCAAGCCTGTGGTCCCTTCAGGGACGATGTATGACTTGCTCTGCCCTCCTCTCTAGTGAAGTCATTCTGCAGTTCCTCCCCCCACAGTGCAGTGCAGGTAACCCCATGAGGCTGCTAAGACCCCTCCAGGCTCAACAGTCAATGTAGTCATTTCTACTCCAAAGTCCTGTTGTCTCCATAGGCTCTAGTAGGAGAACAAGGAACAGCCCCTATTCCCCATATTACTGAATCCTACCATTCAAACTGAGGGTTCTGTTGTCCCCTGAGACTCAGGCAGGAGGGTATGCATGAGCCACTGTCTATAAGCCCCCTTATCCATGTGTTCTCAAGACTTCCCTATCTCTTCTTCCCCCCTAGAAACTTTCAGCCAGTTATTTGTTGCTGTGAGTTTATATATATACATACATACATACATATATATATATATGTATGTATGTATGTATATATATAAATATATATATGTATATATATACACATATATATACATATATATATGTATGTATGTATATATATATAAATATATATATGTATGTATATATATAAATATATATGTATATATATATGTATATGTATATATATATAAATATATATATGTATATATAATAAATATATATGTATATATATAAATATACATATATATATGTATGTATGTATATATATATATGTATATATATACACATATATATATACATATATATATGTATGTATGTATATATATATAAATATATATATGTATGTATATATATAAATATATATATATACATATATATGTGTGTATGTATGTATGTATATATACATATACATGTATATATACACATATATATTTATAGTAATATATTTTGTTCTCAAGTATTTTTCATCCTAAATCATTTAAATTTTCCCAAACCAGAGCCCTCCCAAAAAGGCAGAATATACTACAAGAGTGTGTGGGAATGTATCCAAAAGAGAGGAAGAAGAGAAGAAGGCTGCTTTGTCAGCCTGTCCCTCTCCTCCCCCATGAGACCTGTCTCATGGCCAAAGCAAAGCCATAGGAGTGCCCCTCCCTACCACATGAGTTCCACCTGCACTTCTGAGATTTTTGCTTCTCCTTAAAATTACCCTTCAACTTCAAATGAAAATAATTTATGTGAATATATACAATGAGTTGTGGGTGAAGCACACTCTAAGCTAAAGGACAGGTGAATGAATAAAGTACAACTTGAAGGCTGAAAAAGGATTGGCAGATTGAGGAGCTGGAGAAAAGCTGCCAGACATATAAGTGAAAGAGGATAACCTCAACTTGTACAGATACAAGTTGGCACTTGGCATATTTAAAGAATTGCAAGTATTTCACATATAGTCACATATTTGCAAACATTGATGAGCAAATCCTGAACCATTGCTCCTAGAGGAAAATACAAGATTGGTTCCTGCAAGCTTCTGGTCACAACATTTTCATCAATCAATACTTAACCTTCTGTTATCTGTGTTTGCTTAATGATACCATATTGAAAACGTACCATTGATTCATTAGCATTGAACTCACAGCTAACAGCACTGTAATTCATGCCTAAACAAAGCTTATCTAATTTCTTCATAAGGCACATCACAATCTTCTTGCATTTAGGAACACTAGACAGCACTTCAGCACTACACATAGGGGCCATTTTAAACAGTAAAATCACTAACAAAATGTACAAAAATGAAGAAAATGTGGCACTAAATAAACCATGAAAGGGGCGCTTGTTTACAGAATGCAAGCTGGAACAAGAAGGCGGTGTCACCTTGTATGACTCCAGCTGGGAAATAAGCACGTGGGACAACTCAAATTTTTCACCACTCTGCATATGCATATGTTCATAACCACCACCAAAATGCCCCAAGTGTTGATTTTGGGGTTACCAATAAATTTTATGAAGTAGGCAAATCTACAAATATGGAATTTACAATAAGAAGGATTGGCTGGAGCATGTACAATTGTTTTGGGATATGAAACCAGAGAAGCCAAAAAACGGGTTGCCAAGGGCTGCATGTGTCAAGCTCCTGAGCATGCCCTCTCTCAGGACCGGCTGTATGGAAGAAGCAGGTAGGAAGTAAGACAGTAAAGTGAGTCACTGACCTCAGGGAAGGAGTTCTCTGGTATGGGGAACTTGCCCAGGTCTGGTGGCTGGTGGGAGATATTATTTTGAATTTATCCCAATTAATGCCATTCGGCAACGCTCTAACATCAGGATCTTAGGAGAAAAGGCTAAAAGAAATGTCAGGATAATCTATACAAGGCCATTAAAAACTGGCCAATTCTGCATTTACAGGAAAAGAAACAAAATACAAAAAAAAACGCTGAGCACAACAGCAGAAGCAGAGGACAGAAGTAGCAATAGCCCATTTGAGCAATAGTGTTAAACCGTTAACTTTGGGGCAATAAATATAATCAGATGCCCAAAGTGGGGTCAGTCACCCTGGAAGCCTGCCAGAGAACCAGAGTAGCTTATGATCCAACTAATTCCCAAAGAATTGGGGCTGAAGGGGTTTCTGTACCCCATGAATGTGACCCTTTCTCAATCTCAAGCCTGGGGAAAGCAAAGGGTACTTCTTGAAAATTATCACAAGTTATTTCACAACTTCTGTAAGACTTTTTTGGGAGTTTCGATCTGACACTTGCTATCACAATAAATACATTTAAAAGCTTTTTAATTCCTAGATAAAGTTATTTTTCCTGGAAAACAACTGTTGAATGTGAATATTTTCCCTCAAGACTCATTAAGTTTTAATTTAGAGCTAAAAACTAAAATGCCAATAAAAACTACATCGTTTTCACAAACTGCTCTTCATTCTCAAGTTTCACTGTGTTATTTTAACAATTCTAGGTTTCAAATCCTTTATCTGTAATGTAAAAAGCTTAGAGCCCATGCTGTCTAAGGTCCCTAAGATTTAAACTTTTTAAACTTAGAACTTGGGTAAGGTTCATGCCACATTGTAAATAGACACTGAAACTGTGAATCAAAAATTGTCATTGACTGTTGAGAATGGATTCTCAGATGAAGCTTCACAGAATTTATGTCCACTTTTAAAATTCCTGGAGGCAATTGAAAACTGTACTGCTAGATTTTAGAAGAGAAAGACATTAACATTGTCAAATTGCCTACGTACAAATAGGTAGAAAACTGCTGATGGCCTGGGGAAGGAGTGGGGGAAAAGAGGGAAGCAAACTCATTTCCTAAGCATCCACTCAGCTGAAATGAGCTCTGGATACAGGAAATTCAGAATTCCTGGGCTGATTAAATTCAGCTTCTCAATGTCAGAGCCTCCCCTGACCCCTCTGAGAGGAGGACGGATTCCCCTAGACAGAGTAGAGGGAAAGCCTAGCCTGGACTTTGCCTTTGGCTAAACTGAATACAGAGCACTGACTTAAGTGCTACTTGTTTATATGAGAGAAAATGGTAACAAGGAACCATAAGAAAGAAGCCAAGGAAAATAATCTTGATATAAATTCATGAATGAGAAACCTAATTTTTTTTTATTAGCAAAAATCAAAAGTGATACATGGTAGTCGGATAATTAAATAAACTCATATAGGAGGTTCTTGCTACTTCCTGTCCTAAAAAAAAAAAACCTGACCAACAAAATGACCTTTGTGACAGAACATGCAGCATCACAGCCATGGCCACACCCCAGGGGAGGGGGCAAGAGATGGCCTCCTCTCCTTAGAAAGGAGCAAAGATGATTCTATCAGGTCTCTACCCTACAACTGATACACATCTGACCAATGAAGCTATGCAAATGAAGTAGCAATTATAAACATTAAAGCAAAAAACAAAAAAGAAAGAAAGAAAGACCAAAAGACTATCAAACACGGAATAAGAGACATAGCCTATTTCAGTAACATGGATCTTATATTCCTGTAGCTAAATTTTCAAAAGGACTTTAATCTGGACTTTATAAGTAAAAACCTAGAATTCAGACTGACAGATGTTCCAGTTAGACAACCACATCCCTGAGACTATCTGACTATTAGTGAAATAAATCATATGTTAAGGCAATTTCATTCATTATTTTTTTGATGTGTTTAACAAAAACAAAAATTTGATTTTATGGGCTGTTTGCACTAAGGGTTTATAATAAGAAATCCTTGGAATTTTATTAAAATTATTATAATAAACAAATAAACATATGTGTTTTTCTTTTTCCTATAGTGAAATTTCATAGCTTTCAGCAGATCCTTTCACAGGGGTTCATTATCCAAACAGATTGACAGTCCCTGGTGGTTGGGAGAGGACTTGGTGAGCCACCATGAGCAAAAGATTTTAGTAAGGGAGTCATGTTTCTGGCAGCTGATATAAGCAAAGAGAGGCAATCCTGGGAATGTGGTGGTTCTTTGGTAAAATTTTATCAGCTTGTTATCCAGTGTTGAACTACTAAGGGAGGAGAGTTTCAGCTAATGAAGAAAGGGCTAGTGACAGCAGAGAGATTCGTGTGAGAACCATGTCAGGGATCTGATAGTTTATGAGTCAGGAGGACAAGATGGGTACAAGTTACAGTGTTGATGAGTAGAATCTAGAGATCTCCCACTACAGAATACAATGAAAGCCCTGACATTCATTTAAATCAATCTTTTTCCTGCAGTCACATGAGATGTAAACTGAAACGCTTTTCTTATCCTCAAGACAGATGCCTTGTAGGCAATCAGTCAGTGATGAAATGAGAGTGATGCAGGCGTTACAGGTAACGTCACTTATTTAAAGAGAGTCCAGAGTGGGTGAGTCAATTATTTTGATATGTTTCAAGTATGCCCACCCCAACTAAATCTTATTCATACCAAAGACCTTCTTCATAGAGCCTTCTCGAAAAACCATGGAATTTTTTAAAAGTTTGTACTGAAAGGAACGTTAGAAGTCATTAACTCCAATGTTCTGATTTTCATAGATATGGAAAGAGAGTCAGTAACTTTCGCAGAGTTAAAGGCACAGCTGAATTTTCACATTACTGCCCCCTCTTCTGCATCCCTCTAACAACAATGGTCTTCACAATTCACTTGGACATCACCCGCATTCTGCATTGTGACACCTTTTCTGATGAGCAAGTGTTTAGGCCTTTTGCTCTTGTCTGCCTTTCATTTCATCTTGGGTGATTAAGCCCTATTTTCAACTTCTAGATTAAATTTTTTGAGGGCTTTGCTTAACATGTTCAGTAACTGTGTGCTAATTTGATTCATTCCCAGCTCCTGAGACACGTTGCCAAACTAAGGGAGTATTTGTGTTCATCAAGAACGTTTATTCCGATGTTCAGATTTTCAGATACATTCCTATTAATATGAATCACTAAGCTGCTTGTTTGCCAATAATGTGCACTAGAAATGTAAACTTGAATGAATAATGTTTGATTTTAAAAAGACCAAACGTGGTATAGTTTTCTTTCTTTAAAAAAGAAAGAAAGAAAGAAAGAGAGAGAGAGAGAGAGAGAGAGAGAGAGAGAGAGAGAGAGAGAGAAAGAAAGAAAGAAAGAAAGAAAGAAAGAAAGAAAGAAAGAAAGAAAGAAAGAAAGAAAGAAAGAAAGAAAGAAAGAAAGAAAGAAAGAAAGAAAGAAGCTGAAACCTTTATTTAAAATCTTTCTGGCACTATTAGTAGTTGCTAGAATTAAAATTTTATTCACCTCACTTCTACAGCACACATACCCTTTTTCCAAGTAAAACCAGGGTGTGTCTCAACTACAACAAAATTACAATAGATGCCAAGTGCTACAACCTCTTTCGTTTAATGTTGCTTTTCCCCTCATTACAACAACTACCTTCTAACAACATGGCTTGCTGGACTGAACACCTCAACAGAGAGTACTTTGGCTCAGATGACCACCATGTTCCCATATTCCCAGACACCAAGAATCCATTACCCAACACCTGGATTTTTTTTATATTGAAAGCTCACTAACACTAATTCATTGTTTTTCAACAAATAATTGCTATGAAGATTATTTTATTCTCTTGCAAGCCTTAAAACTAGCTCAATGGATAGAAATGACAATAAAATCTTAGTTCAATCAATGGAAGACTATCTCAGAATTTAGAGCTGTCAAAAAAATCAAATAGCTATATTCACACACAACCAAATTAAGGGATATTTTGCAAAACCTTTGGTATTGGCTCTTCAAAAATGTCAATATCAAAGGGGAAAAGAAGCAGAGAAATTGTTCTGGTTTAAATGAAATTACATCAACTAGACTGACTACAGACAAGATTAAAAGAAATACAATGAAAAATATTTTATTGAATCCTGGTTTAACATCAGTTATAAAGGACATTATTGGGAAAATTGGAGAAATTTGAATATAGATATGCATTCCACATTAGATTACAGAAATTCATGTTACATTTTCTACCATAACAATGAGTACTTTGGTTGCCCAAGGTCATAGGAGAGAGATGGGATTAGAACTCAGCAGTTTGGCTCCATAGCCATCTTAACAGTTTCCTGTCACTAAAGGTGTTTAACCATACTATTAATCACCTGGTAATAATTATCAGGGAAGCTTTTAGCAATTAATGGGGATAGAGGCAAGAGTCTGAGCTCTTCAAAAATGTTAATATTGTGAAAGACAAAAAAAATAAAAAGCTAGATAATTGTTTCAAGCTGAAAAAGAAATAAGACACTAGACAAGCCCTCAAATGGTGAATCAGAAGATATTTATGGCACTGTAGCACAGGGTGCCCTAGAGGAAAGAAGTCACATAGTCTTCAGGGTGGCTAGCAGGACCTCCCACCTAGAGTGATTCCAATCTTTGTATCTAAGTCATAAGGTGAAAGAGTTGTTCTAGAAGTCAGCTGATGCTGGAAATCATCATCAGTTGATTCATCATCAGATGCTGAAAAACTGCTGATGCTGGAAATAAGTCCCTTAAAGTATAAACCACTTTGATGTAATGACTTATGAGTCCTTCATTGGAATAAGGCCAAATTCTTCTGGTTAGGTAGAAGATACATGACAGTGCCAGGCACCACTCTAAAGCAATCATGGTCTCTTTTAGTCAGCTCCCCACCTTCCCTTTGGGCACCACTCTCCCGCATTTTAAGTATTAACATCAATTCTCAACCTGGTCAGCAAATATTAATTAAGCTGCCTCTGAGAGCCAGATGCTGTTCTAGGCTCTGAGGACACAAAGGGAAGAGTGTCAGTGAGACTTTCATGTCCTTGTGAACAGCTTTTGACCATGTAAAAGATTTTTTTATAACCTGGTCACTCTGTACTTTTTAAAAATTAATATTAAATTTAGTAAAGCTATAAGTTCAAAAAGGTTTTTTGTAAGCTTTTGCATTCAATTTTAAGATTCTATTATTCTACTTATAGTAAATTTTAATAATCACTATGGGGAACTTTAATTCATGTTTGGCCCCATTTGTTAACAATTTATTAACTCCCTTAAATATCTTAAACTGAATTTGCAAAAGTAATATATTCAAATATTTAAGCTCTCCAAATGTCTACTAGCAAACATTTCCCAAGTACTTAAACAATTTTAGTAAAATCTAATAAAAGTACATGTATCAACATAATTCATCTTAAGTTCTTTTAAACATTACCATGCTATTTGTAAACTTAGTAAAATTCTATATGATAAATTACATAAATCAAAAATCAAGTATATATTTTAAATTGAAATCAGAAAGCTAATCTGATAGATACCCTAGTATACTAAATTATCTTAAACATTAAAAACACTTTAAATACTAATATACAGATCTTCCTACTGATCCTTCTGTAACTAGATGGCCAGACTGGGTCTTTAACAAGAGGGACTTCCTCATGAGCGTCTCAGCACGGGTCAGCCTTCATCTATGCTCTTGCAGTTCCCCACCAGGTGTTTTATCCACATGACTCAAGATTCATAGAAATATGCTTCACATGTGTCAAGTTCTACTAGGGATACCATTGTATTTAACTGGATTCTGCCCATCTCTACTACCCAAGCATAGCAACACTGAAGTCATGCTAATGACAGAAGTACCTACTTTGTACCCCAGAGAAACTCAGAGTATAAAGTGGGACATAGGGAAGATAAACTCAATGCTTCTAAAGCCCCAACTACTGGTTCGTTCACCCCCAGAGCCCAGACCCTCCACTAGCTACCACCCCCTGCCCTCTCATCTAAAGCCCCATCTACCACCTGACTCTCAGCCTGTCCTGTCTGCATACAGATAATATCAAGTATTTTATAATCTCATAATGCTGAGATTGATAAAATGGTCTTAATATGTGGTCTCTCTCAAAGGCTTGAGTGTCTTATCTGGTTGCTCCTAAATAAACATTGCAAAATGACAGCCCAAAAGGCAACTCAAGTCAAAGACACGTTTGTTTGTCCCAAATGATGTTGATCTAACATTTTGAAATTAGGAGATTGCACAGAAAAACAGAATATACAGCACCTCTTGAAAAAGACAGTCCGGCAACCCTAAATCCACATGGCAAAAATTGGTTGGAAGCGAGTAGCTGTTTCCTTTAAATATAACATTGCTCTCCTCCGTCTACCCAAGTCCTTCCCCCAACCCACCTCACTCTGGTTTTACATTTCCCTCCTGAACTAGGTAATCAATTTGAGCTTTCCCATCTCTCTTAATAGAGGCAAGGTCAGTGGTGGAAATTTCAGACACCACAGATATTTCTGATGGAGTTCTCAAAGCTCTTAGTGATTTTATGCTTACGGATAAAATCAGCCTGCATCACGGTTCCCATGACCCGCTGCAGCTTCTGATGATCACTTTAAGAATGACAGATCACTCAAAATGCCATATTGACTGCAAATAATTTTCGAAGCAGAAAATTAAAGATGGAAGAAAATTGAGCATCATCTAACCCAACCAACCCTCTCCCCTTTAAAATCAATGTTTAAATCAAGTCCTAGAAAGACAAAGCAATTTGTCCAAAGTAACTTAGTATTATTATACACATGGCATTTTACTGAATTTATTCACTTATTCTTAGGTTGTTGCATATAATTCAAGATAGCTAGTACTTGAGAAATTAAAAATATGTTAAAAAATTATTTTTTTTGTATTACTTTAGAATAAAAAGTAAGGAAGCAAAAACTGACCAAAGGTATACATTCTTTAGACCTCTAGCTCTAATCTACCTAAAAATATTTTTAAATGCAAGTAAGAACTGACATCAAAGGAAAAATTGAAAGAGCAACATTACTATTATTTTTGGTTTGATTTTGAAACACCAGTAAATGAGTTCTCTATATTTATTTACTCCTCCGAGTTCCAATTTACATATTCAGACAACAGGTTGTTTAAAAGTAAGATTTTATGTCAGTTGGTTTAAATTTCAGTCACAGACCTGTGGTCTAAAAGCATTCCTGCCTGCTTCCCATGTAATCTACCCCATAATTCACTATCCTTAAACCCATGTCATAGTCCTCCTGCGATTGATGTTTGAAGGTGACACTAGTCCACTGATCAGTTTGCCAGTTAAAGATTTGCATGCTAAATTCGCACTGAGTCTCCTGCTATTACTTCTCCCTCAGCCTCACCACGTCTCATTTCTGGTTTTCAAAACTCTATTTCTTAGATGTCTCTCTCAACATCAGATCAACTCACCTACCCATGGAAAGCCTCGAAATGGGCTACCAGTTGTAGTGATCTCACTTTTGAAAGAATGTGGAGAAAGAAGGTTTCAGAGACATGAAAAAACATGTATTAAGAATTTATTATGCGCCAGACACTAGAGAGTACACTTACATATATTATCTCATTCTTGGTAGAGAATTAAAAGGAATGAAAAATATAACCTGTTAGGAAGGGGCAGTAAACTTAGTGCTATATGACCTAGAAAAGAAAATAGTTTCGCATATCAAGAGAGAAGTCCTCATGATTCCCAAAGGAAATAAAATCCATTATCTCCCTACAAACATTGTCTAAAACATTCACTCAGTTCTTAAACCACGAGCAGCCTTACAACTTCTCTTGTATTGTCTCCCTGTGCCTGTCATCTAAATAGGGTGTGACTTCCCATTTTTCTTATGCCTGTGCCTTATAACTTTGAGGGCTGTAACTGAGTTCTGATCTCCCCCTCCCTCCCATAGCAATAGCTACTGTCCTGCTCTCACTAGCTGCTCAATCAAAACATACTGGAAGAAACTGCAGTTAAATGTGGAAAAAAGATATTTTAGTGAAAAAGCTGAGAATGGCAGTCCTGGGGGAGCACTGTACCCAATTACCTCAGCAATAATTGCTTAATTGAAGAAATGGGGACTTAACAACTTAATTAAGCTATTCAAGTACACTCCAGGAGGCGTTTGCAGCATCTTTTCTCACTACAAGGCTAAAATAACTTTTCATAGCTTAATTTAAAAAATGTTCCTCAACTCAGAAGCTGCTTTTGTGCATATCTAAGTTCAACTCATGAACTCTACCAGGAGTTTATCTTGGCCTGCTGAATCTGTGGCTTGGAGCCCCATAAGGATATTCTTAGATTTGTTCATGATTTTATTCTGTAAACTAGATATGGACTAATCCCTCTTCCCTCACTCCTTTAAATTTCCTAGAGGGCACCTACCTTCAATTTAGAACAGATGAACTTCGCCTCCATTTCAGGTTTAAGGGATCTGGAGGCTGTTAGAATTATATGTAATTCTCTTAAGCAGTACAATTAAATCTACTTATAAAAATACCATGCCACAAACGTTGTATACTTCTTTCACAATTGTCAAAGACTTAAAAATTCTGAATGTGGGCTTTTAGATTTACTGACATTGAGTTTTATTCATTTATCTAAGTCCTCGACATTCAAAATATTTCTCTTTCTAAGAATAATAAGTGAGGACAGGTAGAGCTGTGATAAACTTGAACTGATTTTTTTTCTAATACTTATTTTCTTTTGACTATAGAAGCAAATTTTCTTTTGTCCACTCATTCATTCGAGAAACATTTGTTAAGCACATACTGTGTGCCAGGCATTGTGCAGAGAATACTGTGGTGAGCAACAACAGATATGTCCCTGATCTAATGCAGTTTGGAGTCAGTTATGTTTGAAATGTCATCACAAGGAAAGAAGGAAGTAACTGGGGTTGAGGAATGGGTGTATAGAGGAGACAAGGACATTTCAAGGAAAGTAAACAATATAAAGAAAGGTCCTATGGCACCTCCTTCAAGGTGGCAGTTGATTAGATACAGGAATCGCCACTCTTTTTTAAAATACAAAAATATATGTATATATTTTTAATTGTTCCATGTTAAAGACACAGCTGAGCTAAAAAAAAAAAAAAAAGAAAGAAATAGAAATGAAGAAGGAACACATAACCATGAAGTAAAGTAATTTTTAAAACCACATATTCCTTGAGGGAAATTGGGCCAGATATATATATCTTAAGGGCTGGCATGTTTATGCCTTCATGAGAAAGAAATTTGAGCCTCAGACCCCACATGCATCAATGAGTAGGAATGGGCATTCTGGTTAGTACTGATTGTCCTAAAATGTGCTGAAAAGCTTGTAAACATTATCTGAAAGTATCCTCCAGCATGCTCAGAAATGCAGGAAAAAGCAAACTGACTTTCTCAGGCCCTGAGAAACAGAAATTGCAACAACCACTCTCACACACACCAAGAAGTTTGATTCTTGAATCTATCCCTCATATTGGTGTAGAACCAACCACTTTTCCATTATCTGTGCAATATGGGAATCTGGAGCTAATAACCTGGTGTCAAAATCAGTTTGGAATCAATTTACTCAGTAGGACTTGGGTAATGGTGAACCTCTGTCATCAAGAGGCCTCTACAATCTAGGGCATGGACAGGACTCCCTCTACAGATAACTCCTCCTGAAGATGAACTTGTAGGCATAAATTATAAAACACACTAAGAAACACAAAGCAAAAAAAGAAAATCCAAAGACCCAAAAACAGGAGAATTTATGCTTAACGAATTTTGTTGGATAGATTTTTAAATGAGTATTTTAACTGTACAAAGAGAGAAAAGGAAATTAGAATCTAACCTTTATAAGGCCAGAATAAATAAGAAAAGTAAAAAAAAATACAGTAGTCAAAATAGAAAGGCAATAAATAAGCTAAATAATAAATTCAGATAAAGAAATAATTCATGAATTGGAATATAAATCTGAGGAAATTATACAGAATATAGCATAGACAGATAAAGAGGTGAAAAATATAAGAGAAGTTAGTAATGCGGCAGCTAGAATAAAAAGCTTTAACATGTTTAATAAATACTCTAGAATAAAAGACTAAAGAGAATAGGCAAGAGGAACCTTTGAGGTATAGTGTAGAATTTTCTTGACTTGAAGTAAGTTATAAAATGTCAGATGAAAATATATAAAACTGAAGAAAAAAAGTAAAAACAAAGGCTTATTTATGGACCTTGTTGTAAAACTAAATCTCCAGCAAGAATAAACAGAAAATATCAGAAACTATGAGAGAGAAAAGACAGGTTACCTGAAAAGGAGCAACAATAAGACTAACAGAATACTTCTCATCAGCTACCATATAATGTCAGAGACAACAGCTGAATATCATAAAACTGATGAATCTAAAATTCTTTATCCAGCTTTTGGATGAAATAAAAGCATTTTCAGATATATAAAGACAAAGATGTAACTTTCCACAGATCCTTACTGAAAAAACTACTGAAGGATACACTTCAGCAAAAAGGTAATGAGTCGGCAACACAAAGCCAAAGTGAACCAGAGAAAAAAGATTGGAAAAACAAGAAGGAAGAAAGGAAGGAAGGAAGGAAGGAAGGAAGGAAGGAAGGAAGGAAGGAAGGAAGGAAGGAAGG